>BJBW01005072.1:0-60912 GCA_004320125.1 Scolopax mira
GTGCGGCGTTCGCCATGGCCAACCCGTCGCAGTGCCTGGAGGAGGGCGGCGGGCGCTGGCCGCCGCGGCCGCCCGGGCCGTACAGCGAGGCGCAGCGGCTGGCGCTGGAGGAGCTGGTGTCGGGCGGCCCCGAGGCGCTGCGGGCCTTCCTGCGGCGGGAGCGGCTGCCGCCCTTCCTCTCGGAGCCCGAGGTGCAGGCCATCGCGCGGGGCGCCCTGCCGCCCGCCGCGGGCCCGGAGCCGGCGGGCGAGGCCTCGCCCGGCGCCTCCCTGGACGCCTCCTCGCTCACCTACTTCCCCGAGCGCTCGGACCTGGAGCCGCCGGCGCTGGAGCTGGGCTGGCCGGGCTTCGCCAGCGGCGCCTTCCGCGGGCTGACGCGGGTGGAGGCCCACTTCCAGCCGGGCTACGGGGAGAGCATCTACGGCTGCAAGGAGGCGGTGCGGCGGCAGATCCGCTCCGCCCGGACGGTGAGTGGCTCCCCCGGCCCCGCTCACGCACGGCTCCCCTGCACCTACCCCGCCTTCCTTTCCCCCGCCTTTCCCCCTTTACTTCTCAATCGACTCCCAAGTTCACTGACTGTGCTGTTTCGGCGTCGCTTTTTCCCCCCTCTCTCCTCCCCCCATCTTTTTGTTTTTATGTTTTTAACGGGCTCGTTATTTTCAAGCTTTTTTTCCCCTTCTCATGTTGGTGAAAACCGTGTCCCCCCACACTGTCCTTCCTGCCTTTGTTTACTTGTAAATAAACTCCCAGTTTTGTTTACTACGTTATTTGGGCATTACTTTATTTTCCCCCTCCCACCTTTTGCATTTATCTTTTTAATAGGCTTATTATTTTAAAGCTTACCCCCCCCCCCATACTCGTGAAAACTGAGTTTACCCATACTGTCCTTCCTCCCTTTACTTTGAAATAAACTCTTGATTTCACTTACTTTGCTATTTTGTTACTACTTCATCCTCCTCTCTCCCCTCTCTTCCTTTTTTTTTTTTTTGCATTTATCTTTTTAACAGTTCCATTGTTTTCAAACTTTTTCCACTCCCATATTGGTGAAAACTGAGCCTGTGCTGTTTGGGTCTCGCCGAGCTCACTCAAAGAACTGGCACCTGTGAACAGTGTGTCCCAAATGTGCCCATTTCCAGCTCTTTTAAGTGATTGTTGCTTACGCATTGTGCCCCCACAAACTTGGGGTTCAGCCCGTGGGACAGCGAGGGCAGTTGCTGGCTCAAGAGAGGTTTTTACTCAAGGAGCTTGGGCAAATAATCAGGTCTTGGCTTGTAATATCATGACAATCTGAATAATAAGTTGAAGACAAACCTCATTTTTATCTTAAATACCAAGGGGAGATGTAAAGAGGAGTTGGACACCAGTGAATCATGGTTTTTTACCCTTTCTTTGAAAAGTTTGAAGGACTCTGAAGAACTTAAGTTTTGGAAATAAGCTCACCTTTTTCTTTAGGCAATGCTTTTAAGGAAAATACATCAGTTCTTAGGAAATAAAACAAACCTCTTGCCTCGGAGACCAAATTTGACTAACATGGAACTACCCCCCCTGTCTATCCCAGGATGAGTAAGAAACTTGAAGCAATACATTTATTTTGCCACTGTTTTGGTCTTCCCAGATATTCTCAACACCCTCAAACATCTCCACAATCAACTCAGTGATCCGGTTACACCAAAAGTTACTGATGGAGCTGAAGAACGCTGACAGCAAAATGTCTTTCTTTTCCTCTTTCAACATACCTTTTTCACCAGCTCACTTTGGTGTTTGGAGAGGTGCAAAGTCTTCCTCTGCCTTCATAGGTCTCAGTGGTGCTCTAGAGGTGGTGGGAAAGGAGAAAATGCTCAGGTTTCTCTAATTTTTCTTGAAGTTGAATTTATGTTGTAAAAAATGAGAAGGGTTTAGTACAACCTTAATTAAAAGCTACAAGTAATAAGCTACTGAATATATGCAGGAGCTATCATTGCTGGTAATAAGCGATGAACTCTCATTTTTAAATAGAGAAAAGGTGTCTTTCCACACTAGGAGTTCAGGCTAGGTTCGTCCTACCTAATGAACCAAAAAAAAAACTGATGCTGAAAAAAAAAGCTTCAATGTCTGCTGCTGAAATTACAGTAAAACCAAAACTCTCCAATGTGATAATAAAAATAGAGTAGAAGACTGTACCACGTTCTGTAAGCACCCGGGGAAAAAAGCGGGGGGGGGGGGAAGTATTTAATTTGAAAATCAAAATTCTTGTTTGCCATCTCCCTTGGGACTCTGTGGAAACAGCCTGATGATTTCTCCTGAAACTTGTTGCAGATGATTGCCCTGGTGATGGATTCCTTCACGGATACCGATATCTTCAAAGACCTCTTGGAAGCTTGTAGCCAGCGGCAAGTTAAAGCCTATATCCTTCTAGATCAGTCCTCATTTTCCCACTTTCTGAAAATGTGCAAGGATCTGGGAGTTGACCTGGAACAGGAAAAGGTGAGCCATGTCATATTTATAGGGGTAGAGATCTGATCCTCTTATGACCGAAATCTTTGAGCTATCAAAAGATGAAAATATTAAGCCTGCTGCCACAATTTAAAATGGGGTTTATGTAGCTCTGGCTCTCTCTTGGAAGATGTAACCATTCTTGCATAAGAAGGCAATTAACAGAAAAACTGAAATCTTTAGAAGTAGAAGTTACAGTTGTTTTCTGAACACAACGACTAGTTGAATATTCAAGGAATGCAGGAGGAATGTCCAGTCCCTACAGTGTGACTGGAGCTGCTCAGGCTTGCCACGGCTTTGAAGGCTGATGGAGAAGCAGGTTCTCAGGAATCTGTGGAGTTCAAGTTGCACCAAGATGTGGTGACAGGAGTTTTTACAGTCACATTCTGCTCAATCAGTTTATGGCTCTGGCCCTTAATGCCACCTCTTTATCTACTTAAAACAAGGCAAAATTATCATTTGATTCCTAGAAGGTGAATCTTGTGCCACTGCACAGCAGGCTCTCTAGTTCATCTGTGATAGTTGCCGTGTGTTACTCCATTAAATGCAGTCGTTGAACTTTTAAATCCTCCTAACACTTGCCACTTGCTCTTTTCACAGCTGATGAGAATTCGGACTCTGACTGGGAACACGTACTACACGAGATCGGGTGCCAAAATTGTTGGAAAAGTCCGTGAAAAGTTCATGTTAATCGATGGCATTAGAGTGACAACAGGCTCCTACAGGCAAGTGCCAATTTCTCTCTGGTGCTTTACATGAGTTCCTTACATGGGAAGGAAAAGCACAGCCCACGCTGCAAAACTGCTTTCCTTACCACTGTTTACTTGTAAAAATTGTCCTAGAAAAATCATAGTGCACATCATTTGGATTGTAAGAGCGATTTAACTAAATGTGATGAAAAAGAATTTTCAGTTAATTCAAGACAAATGCTAAATAAAGTATTAACTCAGAATTTTCTCTTTTTTCCTTTGCTAGTTTTACGTGGACAGACGGGAAGCTGAACAGCAGTAACATTTTGATCCTGTCAGGCCCCGCAGTCGCCCACTTTGACCTGGAATTTCGGATTCTTTATTCACGCTCAAAGCCAATCAACCTTAAAGAATTATCCAGTTGCCGGAAGAGCAGGGTGTTGGACCAGCTGGTCAGGATAACTGTGGCTTCCAGAGACTTGACCAGGGAAAACTCCCTGAGAATGGAGTTTTTGTATCTTAGAGCCTTTGTAGGAAATGTGAAAAGGAAGCGCAGCTGGCTGCATGCCTCAAGGGAGGCACTCTATGTGTCGAGTAATGCAGTGCACGCCTCTCCTCCGCTGACTAAGAGGAATGGCTCCCTGGTTAGGAGGCCACACTGGGTCGTAGAGAGATGAATTACACAGTGGAGTGAGCAGCAGAACCTCAGGAACTGTGTCCAGCCATCCATGCCCAGGACTGTCTCAGGGCATGTTTGTGAGGGCGGGTGAGAAACAAACCTCAGAGAGAAAGCGATACTGGAATTGTGGTTTCATTTGCAGACCACTGTGATGCAGATTAACATATACAATTATGGTATTGTCTTAGGCCCAGATGTGCTTTTTAAAAACAACCCAAACTCTTAACACCTGGAAAGCCATTATTGACTTCTAGTATTTTGTCAGATTTTCATTTTTCAACCTATTCTTATATGTTTCAAACTGATGTATTAGGAGTGTCTTAGCTCAGTAGCTCAATCTTTTTTTTTTTTATTTTATATGGAATCTTGGTATAGAAATTTATATTGCTTAAAGGTCTTCCAAGGATGAATAGCAGGACTGCTGTAGGGCTCTGAAATCAAGCCAAGCTTAGTCTTGTGACTTGTCTTGAAACAAACTGTTTCGTGACACAGAACTGCAGTAACCATGATCTAGAAACTAGTAGATTGGTGCTGTGCTACTAGTCCTCAGATCTTAGATTTACTTGCTGTGCTCCTGGGCACAATGAGGGAAAGTGTCAGGCAAACAAGGCATTTGCAATGATTGAATTTCAAATGACCTTTGCTTTATAATTACAGGAATACTTGGATTGCTGGACATCAAGCAAGGGGTAGTATTCCTAGGAACCTCCTATTTTTGAAGTAAAGACAAAGAGACCATTTTCTTGGCATTACTATATATACATTTTGGTTTCTTTATGGTTGCTGCTGCTGTCTGATCTTATGGGAAAAGTTGAATAGATCTGAAATCTATGAAGCTACCGCTACTTCTCAAAAGCCTTACTTCTGCCAGACGTGAAATAACATGAAAGTCAGAAATAGAACCATTTATTTTTAAGGTTTGATGCAAGCTCGATTTAAAAAAAAAAAAAAAATTAAAAAATCCATCCATTTCTGGAGAAAAACAAAAAACCCCAGATGAATGAACTATCCTTCCAGCAGCCTGCCAGTGCAGAAACTCATTAGTCCAACCGTAGCAGTGGTGATGAAAGCAAAGGTGCACCATTACTCGAGATATTCTTGAGGCTCTTGCTACTGCAAAGCACTTTGATAAGCACTTGCAATGAGTGTCCTGCGGGTCTTGGCCTTCAAAGGGGAAGGTTAAATCTTGGCTGGGCAATTTCCTATGTGTCTCCACCACACATCAGCAGGACAACATTAAATTGGACATGTGGAGCTTAGAAAAATGGTCTTTACAGGCAATAATATACTGATGAGGATGCAACTAATCTGTGCCCTTTTTCTTCAGCGCTTGCAATTGTGAAAATGTGATAGTTCTGACTCTCCTAATTTGTAAATGTTCGATAGTTTCAACTTTTATCCAGATGTAAAGAAGTTTGAAACACACATTTTTATTCTTAACTGTATTTTCCATAAACACAAAAACACCTGTGTTGCACGCTATGCAAAATACTGTTTGTGAAGTCTTATTTTTACCATTATTGTCTGTATACGTTTTCTCATATACAAGTTTTTAACTTTGTTACTCCTCTCATTACTTTAATAGGCAACTTTTTATGTGCCATTAGTACCATTTTTCTCAACCGTTGCTAATATATTGATGATAAACACAACTCTTATCACAGTATTTTATATTTTTGATAGAGTATACTTAATCTGAAAAGTATGCTGAAATAAATCACTAGTATTTTAAGAATGTCTTTGAAAACAAGTGAATAACTTCTTTTTGAAGTTGTAACCTAGAGACTTAGCATAAGAAGTGACCATGGTGGTACAGCAATATGGAGTCTCTATGGGTCACCACAACTGCATGGCTAGCTTGTCAAGTTACTAATGAAGAATGAGAATGATTAATAACAACATAAAATATGCTTAGATTTTTTTCCATAGATTTTTTTCTAAGTATGAATTTCTTTGGTTTTTTTATTTTTTTTTTTTTTACTCCAGTTATACTTAATTAACTCAAAGTCTTCATTAAATTGGATTCAATAATACCTTTAATGGGTTGTAATAAACCTGTAGTAGGGCACTGCTGGATCTATTAACTATTACTGCAATGGTTTTCTCTCTAGTCCTTTGGCTGCCTGGTGCACATAGGTGGAGGCATCCTTCTTGTGGAGAAAGGACTCAATTAGCTTTACTTAATTAACATGACAAGGACTTTTTGGAGGTGATCTTTGAATCCAGCTAAATCCCAAATTAAACACTTCATTTTAGAAACAGGAGTATTATCTGGAGGGCTGTGTTACACGTATTTCACTCTTTCTTCTGGCTTGGAGGCAAAGGGTGGGTTTCAGTCTCACTTAAAGATGATCAACTAGGATTCCTCTGTAGCGTTGTTTCTGTGTGTCTGAGTAACAGCGTGGACTCACACTTGGTGTTACAAACTGGGAGCTATTTTTGCTGTTTAAATAAGGAAAGGTCCAAAGGTTCAGCATTTAGAATCAGAATTGTCTGTGTTAGAAGGGACCTTTAAGATCGAGTCCTACAATTAACCCAGCGCTGCCAAGTCTACCGCTAACCCGTGTTCCTCAGCATCTTATCTAACCGTCTTTTAAATACCTCCAGGGATGGGGCTCCACCACTTCCCTGGGTAGCCTGTTTCAAAGCTTAATAACCCTTTTGGTGCAGAAATTTTTCCTAATATCCGTCCTAAACCTTCCCTGGTGCAACTTGAGGCTGTTTCCTCTTGTCCCATCACCTGTTCCTTGGGAGAAGAGATCAACCCCCCCGGGATACCCCTCCTTTCAGGGGGTTGGAGAGAGCGAGAAGGTCTCTCAGCCTCCTTTTCTCCAGGCTGAACATCCCCAGCTCCCTCAGCCTCTCCTCACAAGACTTGTGCTCCAGATGCCTCACCAGCTTTGTTGCCCTTCTCTGGACTCGGTGCTTCCCTCCAGCAGCTCCGCTGCGGGTGACGGACAGGGCCCTCCGCCAGCGGAGCCGGGCAGCACCGGGCGCCATGGCAACGGACGGCGCGTCACGTGGGTCCCGCCGCCGCTTCCGCTTGCCCTCTCACCCCAAGATGGCGGCGCCCGTGGGATCGGTGAAGTTTTGGAAGCCGGGTGAGGGGGAGCGGTGGTCTCGGGGCGCCAGGGGGTGGTGTGTGAGGGAGCGTCAATTTCGGGCTGTTCGCGGCGAGGGCCGGAGCGAAAGCCGTAGCGCTGCTCCCGGCAGCCTGTTGGGGGTCTCACGGATTTTAGGCGCCGAGGGCAGCGGGGAAACGGGGTCTGGTAGGAGGGGGTGAGGTCTGTGTGATTCCAGCCGGGCGCTGTCCGGTATTGGGGGTGGCAGGGGAGGGGAATGAGTCTGTCTTCAGCTCGCTGGGGTGGTTGGTTGGCCGGGTTGGGGTACTGACCTTTGAGGGGGCTGGGGAGACGCTCAAGGGAACCCCAAGAAGTCTAACTAAGGGTGGTGTGAAGGCCTGCTCCTGAGGGAAACAGCCCCTGGTGCCAGTAGGGAGAGCAGCTCAGCAGGGAAGAACATTGGGGTCCTGTGGGGCTACAAGCTGAGCGTGAGCTGTTGATGACCCTAGACAGCAAAAGGTTATCGCATCCCAGGCTGTGTGAGGAGGAGGATTGCTGTGAGGCTGAGGGAGGTTGTCCTTCCCTTCAGTGCTGGGAAGGCCACATTGGGGCTCCCCAGCACCAGGGGGACACGGACTGACTGGAGGAGGTCCCCAAAGTGAAGGAACACAGAGATGATTGAGAGCTTGTAGCACCCAACATGCAAGGGGAGGCTGAGAGAGGTGGGACCATGCAGCCCAAAGAAGAGTCGTCTCGGGGGGGTCTTCTTGATGTACATAAATACCTGATAGGAGGATGAGGAAGATGCAGACTCTTCTTGGAATTGCCTACTGGCAGTACAAGAGGCAAAAAGCACAAGCTGAAATGTGAAAAAGCTTAAACATGAGAAAAACTTTTTCTGCTCTGGGGGTGATCAGGTTCTGGAACAAGCCATCAGTTAGGTTGTGGGGTCTCCAACCTGACTGAACGAGGACCTGAGCAGCCCTGTGTAAGTGAGCCTGTGGTAGGCAAGTGTTGGACTAGAGATCCCTCCCAGCCTCTGCTGTGCTATGAGTTTGTAATTTTTCCCTCAGTATTTGAGCAGTGGGTGCCTTCCCATTTGTTTATCGCAAAGGCGAGTTTGGTGGGTCTGAGTTGGGCTTCTTTTTTTTTTTAAATTGGTCACTATGTTGTGCTATGCTGTGATTTGCAAAGCTATTCCAGAGTCAAAATTAGTTTAGCAAACAGCTGCTTAATCATTCGAATATTATAATAATATGTGTGTACATACAATATGTATGTATATAGTAATTCGTTGACAGCACTGTATTAAAAAATCCCACAGAAAATGCTGTGAAAGAAAATCATTGAGTGACGAGAAGCAATATCTTTGAGTTCATTGATTTGTCAAGATCCAGATATTAAAGTTCTGGTTCTCAGCTTCCCATCAGTCCTGGGTAGTGAATGATTATTGGAATCATTGCTAATCATCGTTAAATCATTTTTCTGTAAACTGCTTGGCAGTTTTGAATAGGGACTAACTGTTTTTAACTGTGGAAAAACTGGGAGAAGCCCAAACAAGCAAATCCTACAAAACAGGGGAATCCCTCTCTTTGCTCTCAGTTGAATCTGCAGCTGGAGATTATACATTCTGTTACTGAGACGAGGACGAGGTTTTCTTTATAGTTCACTTGCATGATTCAGCGTTTTCAGTTGTCAGTCGTTTTATGGTAACCTGCAGTGGGAATAAATCAAGTTTCAGCTATTGAGGTAAATTCAGATCTGAAGTGAGTGGTGTATCTCATAACTGGGCAAGGTTGAATGTTTGTACAGCGTGATGTTAGTCCAGGCATGGCTGGCTGGCTAACTGGCTTAAAATCCACGGACATACTTCTGAGAAGGATATTGAAGCTATATATGAACTGTTGCACAGAAAAAGAAGAAAGTTCCAAAGATCTTGCTGTATGTTTTTCCTAAGTGCATTTTTTTCTCCTTTATTTTGTTTTAAATATCAAATACTTATTCACATTACAGAGGGATTTTTTTGGTTTTTAACCAACAGGAGGCACATATTTCATTTGAAAGATTTTTTGCGTGTTCACTGTTTGTAAATATTCTGATTATTTTCATAGTAAAGTTAAGTCTTTTGATAGATACTGCTACCCATGATTACTCCTTGTAAGTAGCGTATTTGCTTTGGTTATATTGTGTTACACTAGGCAGAAGTGTATTCCTCTACTTAAAGTTAACCTGTGTCATTTAGGCACGGAAGGTCCTGGTGTCGGTGTCTCAGAGGAGAGACAGAGTCCTGCTGAGACCAGTGGCATAAGCATCATCTATAATCCTTATGCTTCCCTTTCTATTGAACAACAAAGACAAAAACTGCCTGTTTTTAAGGTACAGAAGTTCTTTTTGGTATATGAAATGTGTTGTGTGATGTCTCGCTCATGTTTGGTTTTGAAAGAGCAGTATAGAATCACTTTACAATGTAAAATAAAAATTTTATGGCCTTGCTCTCTTTGTTTGGTGGAATTGATTGTCCTGTTTGACAAGTGTTACTGACAGCTTTACAGGCTTTGTAGTTTTATGTTATTTACTGAATGTTGTACATGTCATCTATAGATTTCAAAGAATTGTTTAGCTTTTGGAAGTAAACATGTAAAATTAATTTATTATGTCCGATAGATATGTAAATATTGTCATTTTAATTATTTTCTTATTTTTGTACATCTGGTTTTGATACTTAAATGCCTTTTTCTCTTTCAGCTAAGAAATCACATACTTTATCTAGTGGAGAATTATCAAACTCTGGTGATTGTTGGGGAAACAGGTTGTGGGAAATCAACGCAAATTCCGCAAGTAAGTCTCTGTTTAACTTGGTAACATTGTGGGATTTTACATGAAACATTCAACCAGCAACTCAGAAGTACACTGTGAGAACAGAATTCACCTCACGTGCTCGTGTGTATGACCAAAAGGAGAGAAATACACAGTTTCATATTAGATATCAGGAACCGGTATATCTGTAATATAAAATCTTCTATTGCAGGAAAGGACCATACACAACAAATAAGTTTGTGGTAATACAAATAGTAGTCACTGCACCATGGTAGGTGTTTACTGCTCTATCAGAATCATGTGTAAAATTTTGTTGAGAATATATTTTTAAGAAGGAAAAAAGGTACGCTTTTTGTACAAGCTTTCCTTATGGAAATGTTTGGAATTTTATGACAGGAATGAAAAAAGTCTGAGACTGTTTCAAAGTGAGTTTTTGATTTTAACTTAAAAATTGCAGACTTGTGGTGAATGTTACCTGCTTCAGTGTGAGTGCAAGGCTTGTGCTGCCTAGGTTTTTTTTTTTTTTTCTTAAAGGAGTTATAAAATAAAAGAAAGAAGGGAATAAAAATGAAGTAGTTCAAAAATACCTGAGACCTAAAGAACTGCTCTTAGATGCTTTCTGGAAGCTTATGTGCTTAGGAAGCAGATGCTGTACTATATTAGTTATAATGATGAGAATTATGCACAAAATCTTTACGTAACTGGTTTGCTGAAGGTCACGCATCACTAAGTGTTAGAACTCCCCACTTAGTGGGGAGAATTAACACCTTGTTGTAATCACAGCATGACCAATGAATTTCTTACCCTTGCTATTTGTTCCCAGTACCTTGCAGAAGCTGGCTGGACAGCTGAAGGAAGAGTTGTTGGAATAACGCAGCCTCGCCGGGTTGCTGCTGTTTCAGTGAGTTTCTTCCTGTCCCAGTTTTCCCATTTTGTCATTATAACCTCCAGTTTATTAGCAGGTTTTGCTGAATAGCAGGAATCACAACTGCATGAGTTCCTTAATGAATAGATGTTCCTGCTTATTTTCCTCACAGAAATGCTGGTAACTGTACTCTAAATTCAACCTCATTAGCAGGTCTTGCTAAAGATTCCAAGTCCAGAATTGCAGATGTAGAAGCTTTGAAATAAAATTGCATGGTATCAGCAGAGCTGTGTATGGAAATTAGGGCTGCACAGGGTTGAGCTATGATTGACTCTGGACTACAGCTGCGCTTGTGTGACCCTTAATTGCTTTCACAAAATAGGGATGTAAATCTGTTTATAGTAACACAGCCAGTGGAAAAAAGGAGAAGGTTGTGCACCTCTTTCTAGCCGTTTGTATCTTGTTTTCTTGAATCTTTTTTCTGTGTGTTTTGGTTTTTTTGGTTTTGTTGTTGTGGAGGATTTTTGTGTATTCTGTTTGTAGAAGTGTCAGGAAAAGAAGAAACGGTTTTATTGTGAGAGATCTTTTCATAAACGTAGTATGTCTAGGAGAGTATAATGTCAGCGAGATGTACTGTGAGAGGAAGAAAAAGGGATGCTGAGGGCAAAAACTTGTACTCTCTGATAACAGTCTGCACGGAAAGCATCCAGTGCTCCTTGTCTTCCTCACAGTGGCAAGCACTGATTTGGTGGGCTGAAGTCTCTGCTGCCGTGCTCTTTTTGAACAGAAAGCTGAGGTGCCATTTTGTAACTTTCTTTATAATGTATTAAACTGTACCTACAACAAATCCCCTTATGCCTCTGGTAAAACTGTGGTAGATGGAACAGCTGTACAACTTTCTGTTTTATCTCATCCAGTATTCTTTGACCAGATCCCACATGGTTAAGGAAGCAGTTTCTACCAACGATCTGCATCTTGTGCTTTGGGCAGCCTGCCTGCAGTATCCTCCCTTTTCTCCTTCATAGGACACCCAGCTGACAGTGCACACTTCTACGGGAGATCTTGCGTATACTGCAATCATTTCTCATGATAAATTTATTTCTTTATTCCCTTTCATGTCTTAACACATTATTTTTAAGCCTAAAATAAAAAGATTACTCAATTATGGCTTAATATATAGACACAGCAGGATTTTTCTTCAGGAATGTTGTTGCAAAGTGCCTGGACTGTATGGCTGTTGCAGGGAGGTTAGAGATATAGTTGATGATTTATTGCTTTGCCTTGAATTGAACATGCTCCTTTATTTTAATTGGTGTGCTTATTTGCTTTCCCATCCAGAGTATGGGGGTTGTCAGAAGTAAAGACAGGTAGTTGCAGTGACATAAGGCCTACTTTAGAAATGCTTGAACTTCTGCTTGCATTACTCACACTGACAGTTACCATGAATGCTTGGGCCAAAAGTGGTGGAGTGATAAGATTGCAAGTGAAATCTTGATTTGCTGTCACTCAAATGACTGAAAGTAGCTTGCTCTTAAAATTCTACTAGGACTAGTATATGTCTTGTGGGGTTTTATTGTGTCTTTACCTATTAAATATCTTTGTAGCTTGTTGGAACCATGGCCTGATAATACCTAATATTCTGTACAATAAGTCTGAATAAGTCAAGACTTTTAGCTAAAGGGGCTATTGGCTTCAAACTGACACAGTGTAGTGCTGTTCCAAAAATTGTTGTTTCTGTAGTTATTCTGCCAGTTCTTTCTCTGTTTTCTGCATAGAAGATTCTGTATTATGAAAAGTATGGTAGCATCTTCATTTATAAAAAAAACTATAAAAAAAAAAAGTAAAAGCCTGAGTAAGTTCAGGGACAGAACAGCTTAACCAATAAGTCTTTTCTGTGTGCCATATACCTTTCTCTTTTCCATGCAAAAGGTATGTGGTCCTTCCCCAGGGTTGTGATGGGTTGAGGCCTTTGTAGGCAGTACTGTTAAGAGTACTTAGCACAGAAAGGTACCTCCCTAGCTTTCCTGACTAGAAGCAGCATGAAACAAATTTGTGAAGTTATGCTGAAACATTTTTAAAGTATTTACCTCATCTGTTCAATTTGTGCTATTATGCTAAACAGAATTTTATGTTTGAGCAAGAACAAATAATTCTTTGGAAGCACTAGTTCTGTTCCTGGTTTGATGCCAATTCTCTGTGGGCAAAATAACGATACAACGAAGAAGTGTGCTGTGAGCTGTCTCTTGTTTATAAGAGTCTCTTTTCTCAGGTTGCGGGCCGAGTTGCTGATGAAAGAGGTGCAGTGTTAGGTCATGAAGTTGGATATTGTATTCGGTTTGATGACTGCACGGACCCACAGGCTACCAGAATTAAGGTGAGACATGGACCTGAAAGGGTTTGCTGAAACTCTTCAAGTACTTTTGCAAAATTAATGCCAAGCTTGTGGTTCCAGTAAAGAGAATAGATATCATTTCAAATTTCCAGGTGGGTACCCCACAAGTTTGCTGTGGATATGCAAACCTTAATAAAACAAGGATGTGTTCTATTCTGCTAGTCTGGCAGCCACCGCTTTAAAGATGAAGGAGATTTTCAAGGTATTAATGGCCAGATATTGGTACAGGCCGGTGTGATCTTGTACGTCACTCACAGTCATAGTGAAAAGCTGCGGTGAATCACAGCTAAAGTATCCTCACCATCCTAAAAATAGTTTTGATTAAAAGCACAGATAAAACATAAGATGAGTAGGCTAACTCAGAGTAATTTGGTGTGGATTAAATAGCAAGCTTTGCAGCTGCTCTTCAATGATGTAAGCAATATTAATGTTGCTTGTGTTGTGCACAGAAGAGAGCTGGAATAGCAATGATGATGAATGAGACAATTTACTTTTTGATTGTCTTTTCTGAGGCTAGTACCCCTTTAAAAGTGAAAGAAATTGAGATCGTTGTTTATTAAATGCAGCTGAAATAATCTTTATTTATATATATTTTTTTGAGTGTGATGATGAATCATTTTGGGTTGGAAATATGAAGGTTTTACCCTTGCATAACAGTTATTGCCCAATTTGAGGCCAAAGTCACAGATCAAACTGCTGTTTGATGGCCTCATAAAACTGATGGGTTTCCCCTGGATAGAAGGAAGAAAGTATTAAATTAAAATATTGCATTTTGTTGAGATATTAAGGTTTGTGTTCTGTTCAGAAGTGTGTGATAGATTTTGAGACTTTGAGAAGGTCCAGTCTGGGTAGACACACAGGATGTTACTGATAGAGCAGATTTAACCATGTTACAGACCAGAGTGAAGAAACTACTATTGTCACGTTCCAATGCTGCCAATCTATTATTTTTTTCAATACAGAAATAACTAATTTTTAAAAATTCATTACTGATTAAAAAGCAATCACTGCTTATCTCTGTCTTAGCACTCAGAAATACTTATTTGGCTTCCATAGCTGAAAACTGATCAATTTAATAGATCATTAGAAAATTAAAGGCAAGGAAGAATTCAGATAAAAGCCTAGAAAATCATCTTTAAAAATCACATGGGTAATCAAGACTACCTGATAGGGTTTTTTTACATTTTTCTTTGCTTTTGCTTTTAGTTTCTAACTGATGGTATGCTGGTGAGGGAGATGATGGCTGATCCTTTATTAACAAGATACAGGTAAGGAAACACGGAATGAATGCTTGCTGAAGGTTAATTTGGTAAACAACTGCATATTTTTTTTAGACTGAGGTGTGGTTATTATAAATTAAATACCAAAAGATGCAAAAATTAATGTAGGAGTTTGACTGCATTATGTGGTAAAGAGTGCTAGAGAATCAGTTCATCATTGTAATGCCAAACCCATCAGGATTTGGTGCTGTGGTTTTGGAACAAAAGCTAAATGGGCCTAATGGAGTCTGAATCATTTAATTTACTAGTTTAAAATTTACTTTTTCTTTCTGATGCTAATCAAAGAATAAAGAATCAACAGCAAATACAAAGTGTTCTGGTATCCAGAAAAGCTATGCAGCACAATAAAGACAGACCTTTTTTCTTCTACCCCTTTCCAAAAGCTATGTATGTACCACCTGGTGTTATCTACTTTTTTCTCCACACATCATCGCTGCACTTTTTTAAACTTCCACAGTTTTCTAAATGGATATAGAAAACTGTCCAACAGCAAATTTAAAATAATGATATTTCTAGAAAACAGGAAGACTCTGATTTTAGTGTCAATCAAGCCATTTCTGAAATCTTATCTGCTTTATCTGCAGTGTCCTCATGTTGGATGAAGCCCATGAAAGGACTCTTTACACAGATATTGCCATTGGCTTACTAAAAAAGGTTATTTTTTTTTAATGTTCTCTGTAACTGTTTTCAATTTTCATCCTTTTTATTAAACTTCTGATCCTGAGGGCTGATAAGTGAACCTGTTTGAGAGAGATTTCTTGTTCCTCATTTATCCTCCATCCTATTGTACATACCCAACTATTTACTTCAGCTGTCTGACACTCAAGATCCATTATTTCATCCTCCCAATGCTGAAATTTCTCCTTAGATAATATTAGCAAAAAAGTAGTCTTCATTAAGATGATGATGTGAAGTGATCTGATGGGGGTTGTTGTTGACCTTCAACCTAGGAAAGCTCTGACTCCCACCAGAAATTAACAGTAAACTGATTACAGACTGAATGCCCTTAAAATGAATATATGAAAAGCCAGTGTTCAGGTTGTTAGATCTATGGGGTGATGTGGGTGCTTTAGTTCCTCACCTGTCTTATGGTATCAAAGTATTTTAAAAGAGAAATTACTGGTAGTCTGGATGCTGTAAAACTTGATTTTTACCCTTATATCTCAGAAAATAGCTTTTACTCTGGATGTTCTTGGTCTCTTTCTCAGGTTCAAAAGAAGCGTGGGGATCTTCGACTGATTGTGGCTTCAGCCACCTTGGATGCAGAGGTTTGAAAGGAAATGAGCTTATGTGGCAACTCCACTTCTATTTAGATACAGCTTATCCTCTGTGCTACTTGCTTCTCATGAAGCAGTACTGCTGTTGGGTGAAGAAGAGAGGAAGGAGTGCATGAAAAGAATCTGCTGTAGCTAAATTGCTGCGTTTGGTTTTCATTTTGAAGTGAACTTAAATATGAAACTGCTTTGCATTTATTTGTGCCTTTTTTCCTTTTATTAGTATCATATAAAAGGATGTTCTTTTGGCTTCATCTAGTCTAGTAAAAGACATTGTTTTAGCTCTGTTTTGCTGATAGCTATAATTTGAGACAGCCACAGACCAGTAAAAATAAGTGATAAATGAGTGGCTTTAATTTCAGTGAGATCTTACTAGTGCCCTGGTTGGCTTGTGGCCTGTGCAAACTTATGTAACTTACCAAAAACATCATTATTTTAATTTTAAGTAGGATGAGAAGAAATGCTCTCCTAGATCAGAGCAGTGTTTCCTCCAGCCCAGTGTTCTGTCTGTAGCAGCAGCAGCAGTAGGAGATGCTGTTTGGGGAGAGCATATGAGCCCGTCCACCTGCTGTGGGTCCGTTCTCTTTGAGCTGCTTCAGCTTCTGCAAAGGTTGTAATAGAGATATCAGACAGTGCATTCCTGCTGATCCTTCTAGTATGTGTTTATGGACCTGCTGTTTAATAATTTGTCTTTGAATCTGGCTGATGAAGCTGCAAGTCTCCAGGACATCATGTGAGAGCTCCCTCAATTCTTTGAAGTATCAAAGTGAAAGTGCTTGTTTTTATTTTATTGTAGAAATTCAGGGATTTCTTTAATCAGAATGATACCGGTGATCCCAGCAAAGATACCAGCGTGATCCTTACTGTCGAGGGGAGAACGTTTCCAGTGGACATCTTTTACATACAGAGGTGTGTTCCTGTTTGGTCTCATCAGTGGTGATGAGGAGAGTGTGTATCTGGGCTATCATTTTGTCTAAGTTTGAGCTCAGAAATTCCCAAACCAATGGTAAGGAGCTGTAGCATTCCATTTGGGAAATATTTGGATGTTGCTTATAGCAGCAGACATGTTCTTAAGCTTACTGTAGTGTAAAGGAGACAAATTGCTGAAGGCTGATTCCCAAGGATGCAGCATGAACTAAATGTGGTATGGCCAATCAGTAGCATCCAAAAGCTCTCTCTCTGTTTGTTTCCTGTGGAAGCGAGGAGCCTGTACCTATTTTTCTGCTAATGTCTCTGCTATTTTTTCTCCCCCTAGTCCTGTTCCAGACTATGTAAAATCAACTGTGGAAACTGCAATGAAAATTCACCAGATGGAGAATGATGGTGATATACTGGCATTTTTAACTGGCCAGGTATAGACATAAGCTTTTTATTTTTTGTTTCACAGTGCTGTATTGTGAGCTTGGCAAAGCCATGTCAGTCTCGTTTTTTCCTTAGCTGTGCTTACTTTAATCTCATTAAAGATGATAAATATTTCTGCATTGATGGGAGCAGAACTAGGCCAGTCTGAAAGACTTAGAAAATGCAATTATGGTCTGGATTTATCAAAGCTAGTGATGGATGATAGTTTTTCTCATTTAATGCTGTATGCTTTCATCTTTGTTAATAAGTGGAACAGTATGTGGTTTTTTTGGTGCTAGTCACACCTACAAAGTTGACAGTGAGTCATCATTAATAGTTAAGGCAAGTGAAATTTGTATTTGTTAAGGTTAACATCTGAAGACTTTGACAGAAAAAACAAATTGCTGTGAGATAAAAATTTACTCGTCTCTTCTGCTCTATTTATGCCTGTCAGCTCACTTCACAGCCAAGAATAGTGAAGGGGAGGTAGCTTATAGTTTTTCCAGTGAGGAAGAGATGCAATAACATCTTGCGTATTTTCAGAATAAATTCTTAATGCTCATTATTGGTTTGCCTTGGAAAGAGTGAACTGGGTGTCTAATAAGGCAATGTCTGAACATTTTGTTGTCTTTAAGAATGAGGTGTCACAGTTAATCTCTGAAATTAAATGTGAAGTTGAGCAATGAGTGTTAATATTGCTACTGTGTCGTTTTCGAGCAAAACCCACAGCATTCTACACCATCAAAATAGATTGGGTTCCCAATTTTCTCTCACAAATTGAGATAAACACGAAAATACGATTATGCCTGCTTCTTCCTGAACTTTGTTCAGTCCTTCCCTTGTGATTTTTCTCAGCTACTTGTGACATTGTCTGAAATAACAATGAGCATAAATATTTGCATATATATTATTATGAATGGTGATTTATGTAAGAATATTAAAAAATTGAGAGAGCTAGTTGGAAGATCCTTTGAACAGCTAAAACTGTATTGGGATTATTTTGGTGCATTTTTTGTGTATATGTTACAGCTACATGGTATTAAAGTGGAACCTCTCTCTTTCTGTCCCCTGCCTTGCTCTGGCTGTAGGAGGAAGTGGAGACTGTTGTTTCTATGCTCATAGAACAGGCTCGGGCCCTTTCTCGCACCGGAATGAAAAAGCACCTCCGTGTTCTCCCTATGTACGCTGGGCTGCCTTCTCCTGACCAAATGAAAGTGTTTGAGAGAGTTTCTCACAGCGTCAGGAAGGTAAGGCTGTTGGGTATGGCTCCATTTCCACTGCCCAGAAGAGTGTCTGCCTTGCATGGATTGTATATATCAGGTTAACTGCAAACTGTTACCGAGGGAGACTTTCTGCATCTCCTAACACTGCCTGTCCATTTGCAGACTGTGAACCAAGAACTTCCCTTTTCATCTTTGATCAGTCCTAGACGTGTCAGCTCTCATCCTCCTGTCTATCTCATTAACTTCTCAATTTCTAGGAGTCTTTGCACAGCCTTGTATTTGTCTGTGTCCAATTGCAGCTTATTGTACTCTGAAATAATCTAATTTTACCTGGCTTTATTTCTTTTTGTGGTCTAAGAGTCTATGGCTGTTTTCCACTAGCAATGAAAACAAAAAGAATGGGTAAGTGCTGTATTTTCACCTAAGAAACAAGTTAAAACTTGCTTGGTTTTAGTAGAAAAAAAGCTTTGTTTTGACTTCTGCAAGTCTTGTTTGGATATCTAATGTTTCAGAACTATATAAGTGGTAATGATTAGTGCTTTCTGCTTAGGCAGAGCCTGTGTTGCAGCTGAGATAAGCTGACCGAATTACACAGGGGTGAGTTGTTGTAATTCTTGTGCCTGCTAGAGTCTAACAAGTAAAATTGTTCATTTGGCATTGGAGAATGTTGAGTATAAATACTTCTTTTCTCTCCAGGATATGACATCAGCCAATTAACTTCCAAGATTTACTGTTATAATTTCGGGTGAAATTAGCATGAAACTTCCCTCTGTCATCTGGGAACAATTATTTTTTAATATTTTAGTTCATGTAGATAAGTATATCTCTTCAGGAATACTGAACATGGAGCGCTTAATCAGCTCTGTTCTTCTGCCATCCCCTGCCCCATTCCAGTGTTACAAGTGACAGCTCAATATAACTGAGAAGCTGAAAGAAAATCTTTTTAGTTCACTACATAAGAACATCTGATTTACAGTCAGTTAATGTTTTTCTCTGCAAACACTGCCAAGTTCTTCTACTTTTATGAAGAGAGAATAAATTTGAATAAGAAAGCAACTGTGAAACTGTAAAAACTGGGCTTATTTCAAGCTGACAAGCTCACTCTGTGCCATGTACTTTGTACTCTAGAGTGTGTTTACTGGAACTATCCCATCTGACATCTTTCAGGTGGCTTTTATTGGAGTTCTGGTGCGCTGGTGCTGGCGCTTGAGAGTGTATTTGAAATTGAGGAGTTCACAGTGTCCTTTTTCTGTCCACATCTGTAGGTGATAGTAGCCACCAATATTGCTGAGACCTCCATCACAATTCATGGCATCGCATTCGTTATTGATTGTGGGTTTGTGAAGCTTCGGGCCTATAACCCCAAAACAGCCATCGAATGCCTTGTGGTGGTACCCGTGTCTAAAGCTTCAGCTAATCAGAGAGCAGGGCGGGCAGGACGGAACCGCTCTGGAAAGTGTTACAGGCTTTATACAGGTCAGTAATTTGATGTGTAGAGCGAGTGGCCTTGTTGGTGTGGCTAGAAATTTTCCTTCATTATTCCTCTGACTTATTTAGAAATACACTGTTTCATATGTGCTGAGCATTGGACACTGAAAGCTTTTATGGAACAGAAGCACAAACTGAGCAGGGTAGGTGCTGTGAACTTGTCAGCAGTTGCAAACCTGGGATGTTAATGCAGCTGCTCTGGTGAATCTACTAAGAAGTTTATCTTTTGATGATCTTAGTTTCTGAGCAGTTGCTTCCATTTATAATACCCACCTACGATGGTCTCTCCTGTGACTGAAGTCTCCTTTAGACTGTGCATCTAACAAAGGACTCTGGAAATTCTTTGGATAACTGAGGGAAAACTTCTTTGTGTCCCCTTTTTTGTAGGAAAAGGTGCCAACCCCAAATGCTTATATTGAATCTATCACCCTGGCACTGTACAAGAATGACTGTTACAAATAAATCTGTTGGCCACATAGCAGCGTTCAGAAAGCTGCAATCCAATGGTCTCTGTCCTCAGCTGTTTGATAAGACTCTACTATTGCTTGTGGGCCTCAGATTCCCTTTAGTTTTTCAGGAGCTTTGAGATTTAGTGAACAACATATTCTTTTAAAATATGTGTGTGTCTGCCAGCAGTTGCCATGTTAAACAAGGACATGATTGATTCTCTGAATTTGTGCCTTCAATAAGAATCAGGAGAGAATGTCTGCTGCATAATATACCAAGCTTACAGAGCTTTTAAAGTATTTTACTGGAGAAATCATGACTCCACTGAAGTTATTTTGCGTGCTTGAAGTGCTTGAAGAAACATTTTAAAGGAGGTAAAAAAAAAAAAAAAGTAGTGGACCAAAAGTAGAGAAAAATCACACTATCTTTGTCTTAAGGAAGGTCTAAGATAGACAGAACCCTCTTTATCTCTTGTCTAGAAATTAAGATAATCCAGGTGAAAATAATGTATTTTGTGTCTTGATTTGAAGTTTTAGATCAACATAGAGGTGAGTGTGCCTTTTTCTTTGCTGCTGTAAATGGAAGGTCCAGGGATTTTGATGTTATATGAAATATTTTTTCAGACCTAAACTTTATATTGAACATGCTTTTAAAAAGGTATTATTAAATAAACTGGTTTTCAGTCCTTAGTCTTTATTTTAAATATGCTTTTGGAACCGCCTTTTGTTTGAGTAGTTACTAAAAATAGTGATCTTATACTGAAAGCATGCTGATTTTGAACTTTTCCATGTCCATTCTTCAAAAAAAATGCTTTTTTATAGTATTGCACCCTGCCTTTTATGTTCTGATAAAAACATTAAACGGAAGACAAATAAAGTGTTTCCAGATTTCTGTGAAGAATGTATAACATATCAAATTGAAAAATGGATGGATCAACTCCAGAATCGCAGTGTAGCCAAAAACACTGACTTTTCTATTTAAATTAAAGTATCTAAAAATACAGTAATTGGAGAAGATCATGTTTGTGTTAGAGTTCTTTTAACATCTGTTAAATATTCATGCTTGATAATTTAACTTGAAACGGGTATAATTCTATTGTGTTGACTGCATAAAGTGGGAGTTGATACTCAGTCCCAAATTGCGTTGTTTTCTCCCACACCAGAGGAGGACTTTGAGAAGCTGCCAAAGTCCACTGTTCCGGAGATGCAGCGCAGTAACCTGGCTCCTGTCATCCTGCAGCTGAAGGCTTTGGGCATTGACAACGTGCTCAGGTTCCCCTTTCTTTCGGTGAGTCCTAGGCTGGAAAGTCTGGCGTCTTTCTTTAGAATGAAGCAAAATCCCTAGTGTTGGGAACCCATATACTGAAAGCATGACAGTGACGAGATGCTGGGCCTGTTGAGATGGCTTTGTCTGGTGGCACTGGTGGTCAGAGGAAGAGTCTGAAAGCTCTTTCCTCATTTGGCTTAAGTAGAAAGGTAGGTAGGTGGAGCTGAAGGATTTTGCAAAGGAGGACAATCTAAGAATTTTTTTGAAAACTCATATGTTCTGTGATGATGACTTTAAACAATACTCATTTTTTTCTTCACAGCCACCTCCTGCACAGTCAATGGTGCAAGCTTTAGAACTGCTGTATGCTTTAGGAGGTGAGAATATTATGCTTTGTTTTACTTATAGCTATGTTGCAGGACTTATGAAAAATTGTTAATTTGGATTTGGTGATTGGATGGACATTAATGAAACTTGCATTGGAGAACCATGCTTTGAGAACCAATCTTCTTTGAGAAAGAGAAAATGAAGCTGTGACTGGTGGAAGCTTTTTGTTGTTGTGTTTTTTAAAGTGTACCTCAGCCTCCTCTGAATTTGCTTTCTTTTCCTCTGGTTATTTCAGACAAGTAAGCAAGCACAATGCAGCAGTCACTTTCTGGGAAACACTAGGAATCTATTGCATGGAGTATAAACTAGAATGTAACTGTTTAGATTGGGCAAATGTATTTTAAAGGCGTCTTCTGTGTATTTTCTTGCAACTTTTTGGGATGAACTAGCCATTTGTCCTTACTAGCAACAGGGCTCTGAGTGAGGAGGGTGTTGGCTTGATTCTATCAGGCCTATTTCTGTTTCTTCAGTCCCTACAGGGCAGTATGAAGATACAAACAGAGTTCAGACACTAGTTAGACCGGTACATGAGTTAGACTAAATTTACCTGCATCCAATTAGATAACTTCTAAGATACTCGAGCTCTTAGTGTGGTGATCCTTCATTTTGTGATACTGTGCCAGTGGTGGAAACATTTCGCACTTGCAAGTATAAACAAAAAAAGTTGAAAGTAAAGTTTTGACATCTCTTCCAAGATCAGACTGATTGTAATAACCTAGAATCGAGCGAGCTTTATGTCATTGCTACTTTACTTATTGCTTGGTCAGACTTTAAAATAGTGTATCTATTTTAAATTCTTCTGTTAGCATGTTACATTCATTATCCGCTTTTAATGGGTGTGCAGGAACTGTTTAAACATTTTAAGTAAAATCTGATCCCAAATTGAATTTGGGAGAGGCTAGTCATTGGAGGCTGGAATTAAACCCAAAAGTGTGCTTCCCAATGGCTTAGCAAAGAAACTGTCATATGGTAGTTATCAGACCTTCTCATTGATGCAATTTTGAAGGTATGACTGACCAAAGTTTATTAAGAGCTAATCTAGTTATAATTTTAAAAATGACTTCTTGTCTATGTCTCTGAATGTAGTATGGCTTGTGGCTGACAGACGGCACCTTGAATTTCGAGTTGTTGGTCCTGCAGCTCAGGCATAGATCAAACTTGCAGCAAGTCACACTGCTCTGATTTTATTAGCTGTGAATCCATGCAACCACTAAGAACCCCCTTATGCTTCCTCCTGGATGGACTGGAATTCTGTTTCTCACACTTGGTGTCTGTGTGTCCGTGCTGCCTGCCTCCTGTTCCTGCTTGTAAATGCAGCTCACTAAGAGAGTTTGCTTTGGATTTAGTACTGAACTTACTGGCTATGGACAAATGAACAGGTACTAACAAAATTCTGATGAAAAGTAGAAAAAAATGGTCTAACAGACCCTGATAGCATAATTCAAAGTACTTTTCCACTCTTTAGCTACTTAGTAGAATTTTTATTTCTTATTATGTTCTCTGAATTACTAATCACAGCTTGTTCTCAAATTCAGTAGAGTCTGAACAGCACTGAGTCAGATGGTTTAGTTTTAGGTAGTTCTGTGAGGAGCAGGGAGTTGAACCTGATGATCGTTGTGGGTCCCTTCCAACTTGAGATGTTCTTTGTTTCTAAATGCGTTGGTCTTGATTTTACTCCTTGTGCTGCTGTTGGATACCTCTGACACTCAAATCACATTTCAGTCATATTTTTATACATAGGTTTCAATTCCTTTTTGTTGTGGTGAGTGGAATGTACACCGTTTAATTCCGTTTATAGGAGGGACTGTTATATTGTTGGGTTTTTTTGACAGCTATTTAATCTTTTTGAATGCAACAAACTTAAAACAGAAACTTGACACAAGAACAAGTAATCAAAACAAAACTCTGTTTGACTTTAACTCCATATTTGTAGTTAATTCAAAGTTAACAGTATTTGCTCCATAATATAAATACAAGGGAAAGGGTAGTGTAAAGGAGATTGTGTAAGCTCTGTAAGCTTCCAGAGGTTTGTGGCTGTTATTACATCACTTACAAATGCTGTGTTATAACTTGTGGCTCTTTCTTTATTCTCACGGAGCTGTAACTCACTTCCTGGCTGTGACTTTGCTCTCTGCTGATTCATGTCCATCTTGCAAAGGAGGGTTTCACTTAAGGCACTTGGCACCTATTTCCAGCTTGGAACAGGGACCTTCTTCATGGCTCAGCAGCCTGTTGCAAGGGTGAATTCACAGCCAAAACCATCTATGGGAAAGGGAGAGGATAACAATGATTTGATGTTTTGGCAAAAAGTGTTATGCTTGTGGTGTCTTCACAGAGAAGTACCAAGCTGTTTCTCTCTTGGCTGCCCAGCTTGTGTAGCAAAGGGGGGAAGTGCTGATGTTGGTGTTTCGGGTGGAAAGGCGTGTGTGTGTGTGTGTGTGTGTGTGTGTGGTATATGGATTCTCTCTTCAGCTTTTGATGAAGTTTAAGGTTTTAGGTGGTTTATTATGAAGATTTTCTATAAGTTGCAGAGGGGAAGCTGCTGCAGTAAGGATAAAATTTCTCTTATGCAAGTAGGAACATGTATTTCATCATTGGCATTGTAATGGCATGCAAATGTGCAGTTTAGGGTCAGGACCCTACGGAGCCAACAGAGACGCTCTTAAGGTCGAGATTGTTCTGTTGAATAAACACATTGCTGTTTTTAGACTGATTATTTTTACAGTGATGCAAACTGATTACATCTCTTCTCAGCCTTCTCCTTTGAAGCCCCTTTGAAAGTCCGAGTTGTCAGTTGAAGTTTATTGTTTTTAAGCAAAATTCAGGAGGTAAATAAGCAGGTAAAAAGTTGCTTTATTTTTAGCTTAGTTTCAGATCCAAGATTTTGTTGAAGGTTTGTTTGTAAGTTGTCTCCTCTTAGAAACAGCCACTCTACCAAAGTTTAAAATAGTGTTTTAATCCCTCAGCCTGTCACATACTAGTGGCTGTTACTTGAAACTGTTTAGTGCAACAGGACTTGAATAATCTCTCCTGAGCATGTTCAATAAAAATCTTTGCAGTACTTTTTCTGACATCTCCTATATATATATTTCCTATATATATACACATATATATAGATACAGTGGTTGCTTTTAAGACTATTTCAAGGAAACTTTTACTTATTCCAAACCAGTATATTTAGGCTTATTGCTGCAAAGACATCTGAGCACAAGGCATGCATATGCATATATATATGTGTGTATGTGTATATGCAAAATTGAAACAAGATTTGTAGGATTCAGCAGAAGCCCCGAAGGATTTTGGCTTGATGCACCTGTAGAAAGTTAAAAAGATGGTAATTTGTCCTTTCTCCTATTTAGGAATGCAGTTTTCTGTCTGTAGATGAAAGACAGTGTATTCTAATATATTAATTGTAGTAGCATTTAGACTTCTCAGATTGCAGTGGTCAAATCAAAGTCGTACCTGAATTTTTGCAGTTTCAGTGACTCGCATTTCAGTATTACTTCATCATTTCACGTAAGCGGCCTTTTGTACCTGTTTCTGAGGAAAATCCTGTGATATTGTGGCATGCCTGTTAGGTTTTGTTGAACAGCGTAGGGGTGTGGTGTGTGAATTACTGCATTGTCATAATAAGTGAGTTGATAGCATATCAAATAATAAATAAACTTGATAAATACTTGATAAAGGTGCCTGTGGTTTCAGATATGCTGACTTGAGTTATAGGATATCTCGTTCCTTGATTTGTGGTTTTGCTTTTCTCTGTGAAATGCAGCTGAGGTACAACTGTGGTTTCTTGCCACCACACAGATTGACAAATAACATGTTTCTATAAAGCGTGGGCCACAGCTTTGTTTCCTAAGCCAACTCTGCTGTGGTTATTCATGCAATTTACAGTGCCCCAGAGTCCTATTTTGGGCTCTTGTTAGTCCCTCCTTGCGTAGCTTTTCTCTTGTGCTCTGCCTCTTCACCTCATATAACTTGGTTTACTTGCATTTTTCTTTTCTATTTCAATTCTCACTCTTTGCTGCCATTATTAGTGAGCTCTTTTCTACTTACTGTTTGCTGTGTCTGTATTATTATTTTTTTTAATCCTGTCCCTATATCCTCTTGCAAAGGGACGATCTCCAGTAAAAAGGCTACAGTTGGAACATGGCCGTCAGTCTAGTTATTGATGCATGAGGCAGACTAAACTGTAAAGAATCTACATCAGCTCTACATCTCTAGTTTAGATTATATTAAAGTTAAATTATTTTTCTCTGTGGCCGAAGATGAGTTCAGAGGAATGACACCCTACCCCACCCCTCCAGCAGTGCTTCCTCTTTCTACAGTTATGCCTGCTCCATAATTATGCCCTTTTTTATTCTCATCAGGACTCTTCCTGCTTCCCATCCCCGTGAACAAAGATGTTGCTAAATACCTAAAAAGCAGTCCAACAGCTCATAGGCTTTGATTGCAGGATTTCTAAATTGTTTGCAGTAGCAATGGAAGTTGGTCAAAATGAAGAAACTTCTGTGTTCACGTATGTTTGAGCAAAGAAAAAAATACATAGGTGAGCCATGGGAGAGTAAATGGATATTAAGGAGTGCCTTAATCTTAGTTTAATATACTCTTAGTTATATTTGTTATACTTTAGCTTGAATTCTGCTCTTTAGTTCACGTTAAAACCTTAAAGAAGACTTTCTGTGCTACTTTTGCCTGTATCACAGCTACATTTATTAATATGCTGCAGGTTTGGATATGCACTGCCGTTTAACAGAACCTCTTGGCATGAGAATAGCAGAGTTTCCTTTGAACCCTATGTTTGCAAAGATGCTTCTGGAATCAGGTAGGGGAAAACTCAGATTTTCTTCATAGTCTTGTGGACACTGCCTCTTGTAGTGTAGCTTTAGACATTTGCTAAACTTGAAACAAACTATGCTTCATCTTGGTATGGTGTTTAGTGAAAAGAATTGGTTAAACTCATGGACCTTTCTAATAAATAGTAAGTCTAATACTTTTATCACACTAATAAGTGTAACACATTTGTCTTTTAAGTTTTCCATTAAAAACACTCGATGTTATACTAAAAAAAGTCCAGGGGTGTAGGTATTTTTGTTTTGTATACTATAAAAATACATTCTGCTACTTTTCCTTTGTATTCTATATGGGGGTAAGTTGAACGGAAGACAATTTCTTTGACTGAATTTCTCTACTTATTCCTCAGGAAATTTTGGCTGCTCCCAGGAGATTTTGACAATCGCCGCCATGATGCAGATTCAAAACATTTTTGTGATCCCTCCAAATCAAAAAACTCTGGCTGTAAGTTCAGTTATGTCTCATTTTCTTTTTGGTTGGTTTCATGTTTCTGGATTTCTGCCATGTATTTTATTGATACCCATTACAGACTGCAAATTTGTATGAAAATCAAGCAAGGTCTTGAACTGTACCTTTTGGTTATGGCTAAAACAGGAAACTGAGTAATGGTGGGAACCTTGGAGTCCTTTACTAGTGTTAAAAGCCTCCTTCTGAGGGTTGGAAACACAAAAGGTTATAAACTGATATTGCTCAGCTTAAGAGTTTGCCCCAAACCTCCTCAAACACCACTTTCTTTTAAGAGGAATAGAAAAGAAGATACTAGGTTGTAGCAATTTCTTAATAGGTAGCAGGAGCCTAATTTTAATGCATTCATCTCTTGGATTCTGGGGGTTCATTTTCAGTTCATTTTGCTAACTTCAGTTTTAGAAGTGCTCCTGAATATGGGTGGGCTAGGAAAATATCGAGAACTACATTATGTGGTAAGAATTTTAATAGTTACCAGAAAATACAGAAGTGATGGGAGCTGAGTGTATTGGACGTGACTTTTTGTAAAAAATCAGTCTGCTTGTAAAAAAAATCTTTCTTCTTCTCCAGGCCAGGCAACACAGAAAGTTTGCTGTGGAAGAAGGTGATCATCTCACTATGCTTAATGTTTATGAAGCCTTTGTCAAAGTAAGTCACCTCAAGCATATGTGGATCTGCAGGAATGGGAAACACTGGAGGTCCTCAGTTCAGATTCTGTAAGCTCTGGGTATAGAATCCTCACAGCTGAGGACTCACCAAGTCTATTAAGTGGTAATTCTGCCTTAGAAGTTATTCTGGTTGTGTTTGGCCACAGACCTTCTGTAGTCCTTCTGAATAGGGAATAAAAAGAACTTGGTCTGGGTACAGCATGGAAGTCTTATGGGTAGACAACTGTATTTTCAAGGACATTGGGATTTTGGAATGGGCCTAGGAAAAACATATCCAAATTCCAAATGAAATTCATATTCTCTCATGTTTTCTTCCAATGTATGAGTTTAACCGATTCATATCCTCTTTTCCATTGACCTTACTTATTTACCCTAAGGCATAACACCAACCTTAAAACTTCTCTGTAAGCTGAGGTTTTACTTAACATTGAAGTGCTGTATCTATTTGGGAGAAGTTATATTTTGCAGGTATAAAGCACTCCGGTAATAATGTATTTGCAACAGTGTTGAGTTGAAGCAGTACAGCCACTCAAGTGTTAAAATACAACTTCCCTCTCCCCAGCCCCAGAGCAATCAGTCAGACACCAACTGAAATTTTGCCCTGTAAATTTCATATCTGCATAATTATCTTAGAAACTGCCAAATGCAGAGGCTCTTGGAGTTAAATGCTGGTTTCTGGAGAAAGAGTTTTTAACGTAGAGAAGACCAATGAAAATTGTACAGAAAAAGGTTGTTTATGTTTTGAGATTAAAAACAGGCTAGTTTAGGATATGATGCATTTGTGTGTGAGAATGGAACGACTGATTCTATTCTCTTTCACTATGTATGAAGAAATGAAACGTGTTTGTTTGAAAATACCTCATAGCATTTGTTCTATTACCATTTAAAAGTTGGTTTTGTAGTTACTGATCCTATGTACCCTTGTTAGTTGCTATGTAAACAGGTAATTTTCAGGGAAAACCACAATAAATATGTTGTAGGAGACAGAATGAAAACAGAACAAGGAACAAGGCTATGTGATCCAAAAGAGATTGGGTTTTATTTTGCTGATGGTATCTCATTGTAATTTTTTCTGTTCTTCTCACTGTGCAGCACAGCAAGAGCTCTCAGTGGTGTCAGGAACACTTTCTGAACTACAAAGGGCTTGTTAGAGCTTCTGTTGTAAGAGAGCAGCTGAAAAAGCTTCTTGTCCGCTTCAAAGTGCCAAAGAAGTCCAGTGAAGGTGAAATTTTTTGTTTCTTTTAACCTGTTGTCCAATACCATATTAAAGGCAGTCTCCGAATTGTCAGTTTGCTTCCTGCTTTTCTTGTAGCCTTTGAAGTGTTTTCTCCCTGGCCTAAAAATAATGTTAGTTAACCAAATTTTATTCCTAAAAACGACTGCAGAAGAGCATTTTAGCCCATTTTTACAATTTACATTCAGTCCAGTCTTTAGCAACTTATTCATCAAGAGATTATAACCACTGATTATCTATTTAAGGACAGATTTCCTAGAAGAGTCATAAATAGATCATCCCATTCCCTCCTTTGACTTTCCAAAAAGCAATTTTTCTAGTATGTTCAGGATTCTGTACCATCATTGGGATCTGATTTCCAGCGGTGCTGTGTGAGCTTGTTCTCAGCACTTGTCTCCGACTGCTCTGAAAAATCAGACTTCATTGCTTGGCTGTCACACAAGGTTGCTCTAAGAACTGTGAAACCATTTTCATGGAGAAACTAGTGGCAACAGTAGTTTTTTACATAATAATTTTTGATTTGCTGTGAAATTGAAGTCAAAAGAGATTGCAGGGTTTGTCTGCTTTCAAGCCTTTGCCATCAAAGCCTGATGCACTGTGAAAAGTTGTTTGAGATGATTAAGTGGTATTTTAGGGATTTTTGCCATTCCATTGACTCATTTGATATAAAATAATCTCTTCTTCAGGTGATCCAGATCCCGTTTTGAGATGCATAGTTTCTGGATTCTTTGCTAATGCGGCTAAATTCCATTCTACTGGAGCTTATAGGTAAATATATATATATATATATCTTCATTACAAATGTTGATTGGTTTAAAAGCTCCTTTTGACTGGATACATTAAGTATAATCAACAGATGGATGCTTCTTTAGACATTTGCAAAAAGAACACGCAGTGGTTGATTTACTCACTCAGATATTTGAAGTTTTGTGTCTTCAAACCACTTCAGTCTTTATCTCTTCTTTTTTGGCAAATAATTAAAGTTATTGATAATAGGAAGCTGTTACTAATAGTAATTGGCTTGTGTTAATACAAGCAAGTGCAGTGCTCCATTGTAGCACTCCCAGTGTGCTGAGCAATAGCCTGAAACACCACTTTGCCATTTAATGTAGATAGAACTCTTTTAGGACGTTAAATTATCATTTCCTCCTTTGGCCACGATTTAAGCTTGGTTTCATCTGAAACCCTGTTCATTAAATGCAAATGTTTTTAATTTGCTCCAGCTCTTTCATTGTTGTCTTTTATTAAATCATCTTACTGGGGATGAAAGGAACCAAATGTTAAGCAATAAATAGATGCACGGTGTGAAATAGTATCTTGCTTTCAAGGACTATCCGTGATGACCACGAGCTCCATATCCACCCCACTTCAGTGCTCTACGCGGAGAAACCTCCTCGCTGGTAAGTTCAAGCTGCTTTCACTGGCATTGTGATCTTTATAAGACATTCTTGGCATCCAGACATTTTCATGAATGACTTTCTCCATCAGCAGAGGAATAAAGGTAGAAGGTCATGGTTCACACAGGGAGAACTTGATCAATGTTTCCTTTGCAACTTTTTGTAGACAAATCCAAATAAATCAGGGAATAGAGGGACATTTAACTGCAAATAACCTGCAAAAGGTGGAAAGCACAGTCAGGTGGCATTTTTATCTTAGGCACCATATCTTGCACTGCAGATTGCTCTTGGAGTAGTCTCTGTGCCTGGATGGAACTAGGATTAATTTGCTTTTGTTAATCCTGTTAAGTAAATATCTGTCAAATAGGTGCTGCAATAACTTGCTAGGAGTCAAAACAGACATATCAAATGCATGATGCAAAACGGTTGAGGGAAGTTATGGTTGTCTAGCAGATTGGGCAAAGAAGTGGTTGTACTTTCCTATTAGCTGGGATATTGCAGTTCCATTTGTGTGTTAAAGATGCTCAGATAACAAGTAGAAATGTGTTTCTAACTACTAGGTCAGCATGATCAGCCTGAAATATTTGGCCTCTTGTCTTTCTTTGCCTGTTGCTGAGACTTTGAAAGATAAATTTGGCCTCTGTCATCTATTATCTTTAAATTTGGCTCCTCTACCTGTTGTGTAGAGTTTGCAGAAGTGTAACGGATGGGAACTTAGCAACTGATTATGTTGCCTTACAACATAAAAATGAATCCAACTCACTTGGTCTTAACTCTGCTGATTCTTCAGGGCTGAGTGTTGAGCAGAGTGTTGCTAAAGTAGCTGAAACCAGCTGATTCACTGCTGTTTTGCCACTTTTTTAACCTCCTATCACTGCTATTAAAAATAAACCACGATTTATTCAAATAGTAAAAAGGATACTTTGCAGATATACTTCTGAAATTTTCTAGGTTACAGCCTCCTGAAAGAGGTTGGGTTATGGGAGAGTGACAGGAAGAAGACTAAATTGAGAAGAAAGTAATCTGGAAAGAAAGGTTAGTGGTAGGAGAGCACTGGAAGAATTCTTCACTCCAGCACATGTCTTCCAGGGCTCAGCTTTTAGACAGTGAGCCCTCAGTGTGGAACTTCCATCTCAGCCTTGGGTGCTTCCAGACACACAGAAGAGCAGAACTGCAGCCAGCCAGCCGGAAGGCTTAACTAGCAAAACTCTAAGTCTGCTCTTTGCTTCACAGCCTGTTTGCTGCTGGTGGTGGCAGTACTGCTGGAGCATTTGGGAACACTGATTCTGGGCCTAAATCTCTTTTTGGACCTCTGTATTGCCCAATGGGCACAGAGCTGAGGCCACGTCGTATTGACACCACCAGCCTAATGCTGCTGCTGCCTTATGGTATCCTAAAGACAGGAATTTAACTTAGGCAGCAGCCCTAGTTCCAGTACTAATGCTGCCTGGGCAGCCGTCCTATACTGAGGGCTTCAATTCCCTGTCTGATACAGGTGTATATAAAATGTGTTCTTATTCTTCTTTGTTTTCCTCAGATTTCTCTTTATTTGCAGTAGTTGATATGTCTCAGGCTGCATTTGTCACAGAAGAGAATTTTGGACTCTCCTCTTTGCTTTTTGAGAGCAAAATACCAATTAATGAGAGACCACAAACCTTGTGGCTTTGCACCTGTTCTGTGTGTAGAAGGCAGATAACTACTCCTGGTTTTGGTGACTAACCCTTCAGTGCGTGGGTTTGTGCTTCCTTGGTAAAAATGACTTTGCCTCCTGAAGAGTGACTTCAGAAATAGGTTGCCCACGCTGGCATGGCTGTCTGTTTCTAAATCTCTTAGCAGGAGATGTTCTGGCAGTAGCTAAAGCTGATTTCATCCTCTGATCCGTATCTTGCTTGTCTGCAGCCAGGCACCAGGCGTAGCCATGCTGTGATTTGTGCTCTACTTGATATATGGGTCCACGGTTTTTTCTCATCCTTCCTCATGATATCACAGGCTAACTAATACTGTGTCTTTGAAAGCATCTGTTCTGATTCCCCCTTGGCCCCATTATAAGAAATATTCTTTCTTGTATATACATTGCATCCATATATCCTGGTAAAATGTGAAAGTGTTTTTAATGGCAGACAAAAGGTTTACTTAATGTAGAGGACCCTAAATATCCAGAGGGAAAGAGGTAAGAGGCTGTGTTATAACTTAAAGACACTCTTGTCACTCGGTAAATACTGGCTCTGGCAGCACGTATGTGAAACTCCAAATATGCTGTTAATCATCTCTCTCCCTCATTGCTTTATAACAAAAACTTTTTTTCCCCTTCCTCCTAGGGTAGTCTACAATGAAGTCATCCAAACTGCTAAATACTACATGAGAGATGTGACTGCTGTTGAATCTGCTTGGCTCCTGGAACTGGCACCTCATTTTTACCAGCAAGGAACGGTACGGAATCGGCATAAAGGCCAAACGGTACCATTGCTGCATTAACAGCTCTTGTATCTGAACTTTTGAAGTGTTTATGTTTTGTTGTTGTCTGTTTAATGGTACAAAAATTAATTTGGTTTTGTTCATTGTAGTGGTTAGTATAAAGAAATAGGATAATAAATTGATGCCTGCAAGCTTTTTCACTCTTATCCAACCAACAGACTCGCTCTAAATTAGCGTATAACTCTGGTAAATGAAGCTTTTGACCATTTTACACATAAATACTTGCACTTGGTAGCAACTTTCTGAACAGTAGTATAGTTAGGCAGTGGTCATACTTTGCATGAAAATGATTTTAGAGGAGTCTTTGCATGCTTTGCGAATATTTGTGCAAATCCTGAGCCTTTTCTTGAGCATTAATTATGTTTACTATAAAAAATTCAGCTCCAATCTGTTAACATTTGAAATGGCAAAGAACAGTTGCTCTTTGTGCAAACCTTTATTGCAAAGTGTTGTGTATGTTATATGTATATTTTCTTCGTGAGTGTCTTTTAATAGTTGTTGTTGTCCTTTATCAACTCTACCCAGGTGAATCCATTGATCTAGATTTAGTGGTCATTCTGAGACCACTGGATTGGTATTAAACATTGCTTAAATGTTAGTTATGCTGGAGCTGTTGATACCACACTGCATGTAAATACTGTACAGGCGAGGTTGCCCAATTGGTCTCACATGTGAATTTCCCATGAGACATTAATAACTACTGAACCTCATATTCTGAATTGGTGGAAAATTTCCAAAATACTGAGAAAAAAAGCACACTAACATATCAGACCTATGTAAAATAAGATCTCTTCATGCATATGAGCAGCAGTATTGCAAAAATATCTGTTTCTGATTTATACATCTGCTATGCTATTTGACTTTTCTGATTTTTGTTTTCTTTCACTTCCTGGTGTTTTTGGAAAAAAGAACAACACTGTAGTCCTTGGAGCTCCTGAGGACGTACCTCTGTGGTTACATGACACAGCACCATTGGCATTGACTTGAGAGGGTTGTTTTTTTAATGTAAAGTTTGGATAATTCATCTCAGTTATCCAGACGCTTACCATCTAAGTAGTTGAGTATCTTCTGCCTCTTTTTTCTATAATGCATTGGACAAAGGCAGTAGCAACCCCTGCCATGCAGACCCTTAAGTCTTTAGCTACTCTTAGACATTCTGCAAGCATGTTGTGTAGAAAGGAGATGAGCCAATGTTCCAGTTGTATCAAATCTGCTCCTGGAATAATTAGTCCTTTTGACTCACATATTTACATGCCGTAACATCCCCTATATAACATAACATCCCATTATGATATGACCTCTCCACAGACTAAGTTCTAGGCTGAGGTTTTCCTTTAGGTAGGTGGTGTTGGGGAATGTGACTCAATGACTCGTTCAGGCAAAACCTGAGTTGTTTTCTGTAAATGAAAAAGGTTTGTCTAGAATAGTACTGCCTGCCTGCCTGAGAGAATGTGGTTTTCAAGGTAGTACTACTACTGTTGTAGATATTCTATGAAATTATATCAGAACCTAATTTTTACCGTTGCCATCCTTTTGATTGGGAAGAACTCAGTTTGCAGCATGACTTAAGCATTGCTTTCATCCTAAAATAAAAGGAAGCTCTGGAAGGCAGTGCTGGTTTTGAGGAAAATTATCTTTTCCAGTTCAGTCAGTTATTCTTATCAGCCAAAAGCTTGGGTATCTTTATAAAACCTTAAAAGTTAGCAATATTCCTGCTGAGTAAAGCTTTGCGGCTTGGGAAGGGTGGTCTATTTTATTTAATTTGGGATTAAAGACTGAAAGCATTCTAGTTGAACCCTTTTCTAATTGTGTATATGCTAAGCAACTTTTCTGTTCTTCTCTTGCAGCACCTTTCCTTGAAAGCAAAAAGGGCTAAAGTAGATGACCACTGATTTGACGTGACTTAAGTCTTGTGACATCAGATGCAGAACCTACCAGTGATTTCAAGCTGGCTACAGTCCATTCAGCAGTCAGTTCATTAGTGATTTGACCTTACATCAACTTAAATGTTTAAATGCCTGCCAGGATCTGTAGGGGTTTATGCATGACCAGTACACTGTAAACCTATGTAGAGCTTGCATTGTGGACGTTTTCTTCTTTGCCTACTTGACCACTGTTGTTAATCTGGGCATGTCGCTCCTTTTAAATAGCTAGAAAAACAATGTCAAAACTAAGAGGACACACAGGACCACAAAAAAACCTGAAACCTTCAAGAAGGGAACTGGTTTCCTAGTGGTATGGCTGCCTTATGAGAGTGGGGAACAGGGTACCCTGCCTCCTATTACCCAGAGCACTGTGACTACTACCGGCCAAACTGAGCCTGACTCCTGCCAGCGGGAGCTCAGGGCAATGCACTCGCCCTCCAGATGTGAGGGGCTGGGGGGGAAACACTGATTTTATGTTGGACCATCCCAAACTGGTGCAGCCTGTGCTCCCGAGCAGTGAAACCTCCAGCCTGAGGCTGAGCTGCCCCTGGCTCCCTGTGCTGTGACAGCCCTTCTGTAGGACATTAAAATGTCTTGTTTCTGTACATGAGAGCTGCTGTTTGGGGAGGGGGAGGAAGAGTGGCTCAGTATTTTAAAAAAAGATTAATTTTTTGTTCAATCACGGGGTTATGCAGGTATGTTCACAAACAGTCAAATTCACAGATGGGACTTTAATTTTCTTTCTTTTCTTTTCTTTTTTATTTTTTTTCTGACAAGAGAAAAGACATTAGCCTCTCACTGCTTGGAAATACCAGAAAACTTCATCAGGGGTATATCATGGAACAGTGTTTTTTAGCCTTGGTCATACAACAAAGTTGACAATGTTCTGTACTTTCTTATGAGGAAAACAATCCCATATATTTCTTTTGGTAAGAATCTGTTCTTTGTTGCTTGAGACTCTTCTTCACGTGTTACTGTAAGAGAAGGATGCTCTGAACAGTTGCTGCATTAATTGGGACTCTGTGGCTACTTTTCAGTAAGGAACTATACCTTTTTGTGTTTTAACATGATCGCTTGGATACATGTATTTATTTTTTCCAACCCTTTTGATATTTATTTTAGAAATACATTGAAAGTTTTATTTTTGTAAGACAACTGATTTGATGAATGTGGTTTTGGCATGTTAACTATAATTTTATTTTCTTTTTTTAAAAAGAAAACTATGTAAATAAGCAAAAATTTCTACATAGATCAAATGCCTTCCTTGTAACAGGACTGCCTTGAAAATTTTCTTGAGAGCTTCTTTACCTTCTCCCTTCCAAACACCTGCAGAGAGAACATGTTCTGCCGTGTGCAACGTGTGCTCTGTTCAGTGTGCGTACTGACTGCCAGCACAAAAAGATGTCCCAGTCCCCATGTATGGCACCAGCAGCATTACAAACTGTGTCACCTTCCTCCTTGTTGTCCCTGGGAACCCCACCTTTGTATTAGTGTCTCGTAGAATGGAAGCTCTTTGGGGCAGGGACTATCTCCTGGCCAGAGCTGAGAGCATTGGTGGTAATTAATAATAAGGTTCCATTTGTGGGTGGTTTTTCTTTCTCTCTTAAAGGATTGGAGAAAGAGCTGAATATGAAGACCTGTGAAATATTCGTGTCTCTCTGTCCTCTGGAAATATTCTTAAGAAAAATAAAAACATTAAATCAAGGAAGCCTGTGAATGTGTCAGTTCAGCCTGAGGAGCAGGTGATTCCCCAGTGTATGGGAGCTTGGGCTGTGCTGCTCCGAGCTGTGATGGGCGGTCAGCGGATGGGCCACTTCATTTGCTAGTTCTGAGAATTTTGCATGGTTCAGGACAACTCTCTCTTCCAGATGTACTTTTACCTGGCTGCACAGCTGCAAAAGTTTGTCTTGGAGCGATGGTTAAGAGCTCAGCAACATGAAATGTTTGTAACATTGCAAGCAATTGTGCTTTTCCAAGAACGAGTGCAATAGGTAAACAAAAATAGAAACTGAGATTTCTTTTTTTAAGTAGTTTTACAAACTCTTGAGGTATTGCCAGAGATGCGGACTTTATACTAGGGATGCAAGCTAAGAATAAGTGGGTTTAGTGTCCAGATTAAGGTTACCTTTAGAGAGAAAGCACTGTTTGCATCGGAAATGGGGACCCTTCGAAGGTGTTTGAAGACAGAGACTCAAAACTTGAAAGACCGGGAAATCTCTTTTACTTTGTAAAATTTGGCCTACAGCTCTCTGCTAGATTTGTACGTAGAATTATGCTTTAAATAACTTTGATTAAGGAGATGGGCAAATATACCTTGTTGTTGGCTCTTTGCTGTGTAAACAGTCTGTGCTATTTGGGGGGGTTGGAGTCATTTCAAGATGTTTGTAAAGGAGTTTGTGAAACAGTGTAAGGATTTTAAACATGACTTTTAGAGAATGAGGTTAAAATATTAGGCTCTTGAATTAAAACATTGCTTGAAATGGAAGTCGTGCCACCACTGGCAAGGAGATAGATTTTTTTTTTTTTTTTTTTTTAAAAAAGGGAATTTACAATCCATTCATGTCAAAGTACTGAGGGGGAAAAATCTGTACCCCTGAAGTCCATCAGAAAGTACTCTGTGTTTCTACTCATGACTTCAGTATTGTCAGTAATACAATAAGATGAAGCTAAATTGGTATAAAAGTTCAGCCAAGATTCTATTAATTGAAATATATTTCTTATTTTGTAGATTAAAAATGATAAACTAATGGGAAAATAGTCACAGCTTTTCCTGGTTAATCTGAAGAATGAGACCAATAATTAAAAGACTAAAATTTAAGAAGATAAATAAACAAGGGAGAGGTAACTGCCTTTTCTTCTCAGTGTTTTATGTATAACAGGATATATAATTGAGCCATGCACACAGCAATGTTCTGTAAAGGTACATCAAGGTAATGAAATGTAATTTATTTTTGAGCTGAGTTAGTTTTATACCTGTGTTAGAATAAACACATTACAGACAGGCATCGGGAAAAAGTGGTGAGTCAGGTTGCATTTTTAAACAAACAAACAACAAAGAAGCTAGTTTATCAGAATTGGGTATCTGTGTGACTCTTCTCAGTCTGGTGGTTCAGATTGTTTCTGGTGCATGGGCAAATGTGAACAGGGAATAGTTTCCTGTTGCAGCAAATGGAAAAGCAGGGATGCTGACACGGGGTGAGTGATGGAGCAGTGTTTCTGCAGGAGGGATGACAGGGCTGTGCGACACTAGAAATGTTTCAGGAGTTCCAGCCATATTCTGCCAAGACATTTCTGATTCCCAGGGAGGGCTGGGTTCTGCCAGGAGCCTTCTTCCATGTGAAGGAGGAAGGGGAAAGAGCAGAGAGATGTCAGCAGAGAAGGTGCAGGGTTTCTCCATCGTGGATTCACAGCGTGACTCATAGCGGGGCTTGGCTTGTTTGCTCCCCATCGCTGCTGAGTGGGTGGTTACTGGGACACTGGCTTGGCTGGTGGGAAGCAACTTCCAGAAGCCAATTGGGAGTTAATTAGCTGAGCCAGCGTTGCTGTGCTTGTCCACTTTGTGTGACACTTGTGGTGAACAATCTGGGCTCTGGAGCAGAGGACAGGACACATGTTGGTGGGGCAGGCAGTGGCTGATGCAGGACCGCAGGCACCAGAACCACAGTGCTGCAGAGGCTCCTTCACCCTGGGCTCAGCCGTTGGTCTTGCTGTGTGGGAGGTGAAAACCACCTAGAAAATACACCATCTCTGGATTTGAAAGGTGGTTCTATTCTGCGATGTAGCTGTCAAAATAATTCCTGATGTTTCAGCTGCTTTCTTTACCAAGAAGTTACCTGAACCTGTTCTCTCCACTAGCCCTTCAGAACCCCCTCATTTGGGAGCATCAATGAGCACCGGTAACTGTGTCACCCTGTTGCTTTGGTAAGTGTCACTTAAGGGACTAGTTGGTCACTTTTGAGCAAATCCATTGAAGGCAACTTGGAAACAGGGTTTATTACTGTAATTTCATCACTCTCTGTTCTTCTCTATCAAGTGGCTGTACTTTCAGCTATTGGCAAAGAAAGTCAACAACATGACATTTAGGGCAAGTTCCCCTGCAACAAACAAGTTGCAAGATGAACCTAAATGGCACATGGAAAAGCTGACCTTATATCTAGTTTCTGGTCTGGGTTTTTTTTTTTGCAGAGCTTTTGTCTTTGAAAGCTTGGATGGGCTTTTTTCTTATACCAATTACTAACTTTGAGTTTCCTCAGAGATGTGCTTTTTTGGTTTGAAACTGGCTGCATTTTGACAAAGGTGCCAGTAGATGGCAGGCATCAGTTTCAAGTAGTAATGGGGAGCAAATAATTGAGCAGTTTTTAAAAGTTTTACATACTCTTCGGTTTTACCATTAAATTAGTTCAGTGATAAGCGGGATGAGGAAGGATAAAGGGAAAAGCCGTCAATGGCTGTGGGATAAAGTCAGTATTTGAAGTGCAGAGATGAGTGAAAAAGCCCGGAGTCCTGTGTGCCCTTCTGGTTTGAAAACAAACAAAATGTCCCAAACCCCAGAAAATTGCAAGCAATAAATTCTATAGTGGTTCTCTCAATTGCCTGCTGAGTCATAAAGGTGTGAGAGGCTGGGGGCCTGGCAGAGTGTGCTGGGTGGGAGTGTGTTAACACTGCAAGGAGACAGCCTTTGTTCTGAGATTTTACACTTGGCTTATCCAGGTGACCATCCAGAGCTAAAATTAAAATTCCAGTTTTTTGTAACTGCTTCCACCTACAGGTGTCACTTTTTCAATAACCCCCCCCTTAAGCTGGGTGTTGCAAGGAAAGCAGGAGGGGGAAAAGGGCTTGGATGGAAGAGCTTTGCGGGTGGAAGAAGTCAGAGCAGGATGTTTTCTATCCTTGGAGTGAACATTGGATGACACAGAGTTTCCCATTGCCTTGCATGGATGTTCTGCAGCTGGAAGCGAGCATGAGTCTTGCTTTGCTTGTGCAACGGTCTCTTCAGGGTCAGTGAGTCTCACACCTGACTGGGGATCACCCAACCACTTCACTGTAGACCTTCCATCCTATACTGCTTCAGTGGGCAAAGTCAAAACTTACAGGAGAAAAAGCAGAACAGAGCACAAAATCTCTCAGCAGCTTCTTGGCTCCCTGAGGCCAAGAACGAGGTTGCTTCTTGCAACTGCCTGTTGGCAGAAAGATAACCCTGTTGGACAGGGAGTGTTTTGATGCCAGGAAACATCTTTTGTAAGTTCATTAACACCTGCTGTTTCTCTTTTCCGTACCCAGTGAGATACCAGGGTAAGCGCCCCCTGAGCCGTGGGAGAGCCCTTTCAGATGAGTTAGAACCTGAAAGAGCCAGGCTCATGTTCAGTCCTGCTACAGAGGGCAGGATCTGTTTGTAAAGCAGAGTTAATCCTTCTCCTTCCTAGTCTTTCCCTTGTCTGTTAATGTTTTGGGAGGCCAAAGATTGTTTCCAGGTGTGTGGGCATGCACATGAGTGTTCAGTATCTGGGACAACAGGGCACAGACCTTCAGGCGCTGCAGGGGTGAGAACCTGTCAGGGCTTTGGAGAGTGGAGAAACAAGAGATGCCCTTTAACTAGAAAAGTAAAAAAAATCAGCAAAACCTGCCCCAAAAGGTTCTTGTCACTGAAGGGAATGCCCTTCTGCTGAATCCTGGGTTCCTGCTGTCATCTCCAAGTGGCTGTTAGCAGGGAGGTAGCTCCCACGCACCAAGGTCCAGCCTGGCTCTGCTGCCCCATGGGCACAGAGGAGTGGGTGCTGGCTGAGGCATTGACCAGGGCAGCTGCCCTGCTGTGTAAGTACAGACTGAGACAGTAGGAAATACCAATGGCCATTGGGAGCTCTCAGACTCTCAGGATACCAAAAGGGATCTTTGTGGCTTCTCGGGGGGTGCTGGGCAGCCCTGTGTGCCAGGGGGTATCAGAGCTGAACGAGGTACAGGGGAGGGCTCCCTCTTGCTCAAAATCACTTTGATTTCTTGGAAATTGTAACTAATGCTGATCTAACTCTTTGCACTGCAGGAGGAGCCGCTGATGAGAAAACAGTGTGTGACAGTGGTGAGGGATAGACTGGAGAAGCCTGGAAGTGTCTCATTTGAGATGGAGAAGCAGAAAGTGTCCTTGTACAGCTACATGTGTGGGACATGCTGCACTGGGGCACTTCCAGAGGTTGTCAGTCTGTTACAAAATCAATTCACCACCTAGATGATAGCGCATCAAGCAGGATTTGGACACACGATCTGGCTTATGGGGCTCACCATGTGGCTATGTAGCTGGTTATTAAAGCTTGTGTATGTGCTACTTGTTTGCAGTGCTGTACATCTCTCTCCCCGTGGTGACCACAAACAGGCTCTGTTTGGCTCACAGTGTCCCATGGCCATGGGGAAGCTGTAGGGTGTTCATGTCCCTGAGCCTTGAGAGCACAGATGGGTTGGATGATTTTCTGTGCAGCTGTAGGGACTCGAGTTACATTCTGGTTCTCATACTGTCAACAAAACATCTATGGAATAGCAACTTTTTAGTAAAATCTTTAAAGAGCAAATTTTAGCACTCAAGCTTCTCAGGGACCCTTGAGATGTCACTGTTCAAAATGTCCCCATTGGTGAGCAGCATTTGTAGCACTTGAGCATGTGTGTGTGATGCGCAGTGTGGAGGTATAGGTGTGTATCCTTAGTGTTATTCATCTTTGTTCAATTTAAGCAATGTTTGGAGACCTCCTGAGGTTGTGCTCTACTACAAAGCAGACTTCCGAAGATGAGGGGGGAGGTCTGAGCAGAAAATACTCATCTTTAAATGGAAACTGAACGCCAGAGGACTGAAGATACACAGTTGGTAAGATCAGGTGATGCTCTGGATCTGCTCTATGTCATCCTGCTGTTCTCCATCTGAAAGCTTTCTATAGATGCCTCTTAATTCCTGTCCCTTTGTCATCAAGTCCTTTTTAGTCTATTTAAGGGTTGTCTTGTCAGGGTGAGGAGTGGAATACAGAGGGAATTTGTATTGCAGGAGGAGATCCCAGGGACTAGGAAAGCTGAAATATATGGTAACCCACTACACAGTTCTTAGACATTTGAGTGAAGTTCCCATTAGGGTTTGGAAGCTCTCCAGCAGCCCTTGTACCTAGACAAGCAATAATTTCTGTCAAGACAGGTATTTTAGGCTTTACCAGAATTCCTGCATCAGATGTAGTGAGAGGAGAGTTGAGCTGAGCCTAACAGAGGGCAAAGCCATGTTGGTGGCACTCAGTGGAGTGTGAGTGCCTGTCACTATCACAGCTCTTCCCAAGGCAGGTTCTCCAGGGAGAAACACCTTGAAGGAGTCCATGGGACAATAGATGGCTTTAGAGTGAGCTGGTTCTGTGTATTTTTACAAAAATGAGAGGATAAACATGGTGTATGCCTTCTGCCTCCAGAATAAAATTCTGGAATGAGTTTTCCATTGGAGACGAACAAACTGGCACATCAGAATTTTAATGTTGGCTTTGTCTCTCACAGGGTAAAGCCACTTGTAGCTCACTTTACTGAAGTGTAAATATGGGTGAAATTTTATCTCCTATGGCAGTACAAGACTGTAACATCTGTCAGATATATTGACACTCATGAATGCGATATTTTCTGGAAGGCAAAAATGGTTTTGGCAAGTGGGTTTGTGTGTGTGGAGTTTTCTCGCCAAAGCTAGCTGAAATGTTTTGAGAGAAAACTCTTCCTTCTAAAACTGGAATTATCAGATTGCTGACATCCCATATTTCTCAGTGCTGACTGATCTTTAAATACTATGCTTGATTTGAACTGCATTTTTTCCCCCCACTTCAATTTATTTTCTAGATTTTTGGGTTATTTATGTCACTTGTCTCCCTTGAATTCATCCTTTGCAGTCACTGGAGGAAAAGTAGTAGAGAAAGTGAGTCTTCCATCTCTCCCTTCTCCTGTTGTAGTGGAGTAGCAGAGAACAGGTTGCCACATCTCTCTCTTCCCTGTGCTTTTTCACTGCAGAAAGATGCAGGCTTGCAAGGGTTGGGGGAAGGGGGTGTTCTCCCCCTCCCTTTCTATTTGAAAAAAAGCAATCAAAGCAGGGTGAAACTTCAAAGCCCGGGTAAAGTTTTATAATCTTCCTTGGGAAAAAGATCAAAACCTTATTAATGAAAAAATTTCTGGGGAAAAAAAAAATAATTCAGGCTATGGCCCATTTAGCCATTTAGGCTCTATCTCTCCAAAGTATGCTCCGTGCATACACACGTGCCTGCTCACAGCCCACAGGGCCTTAGTCATGAAATGAAAGCACTGTTCTTGAGGCTTCCAAAAGTTCTCGCTGTTTTGGCTGAAGCGTTGGTGGGACACAACGGAGGTGGGGAGTGTTGAGAAAGCTCCCGCTGTCAGCAGGTTGCTGTTAACATCTCGGTGTTTACGTGATGCTGAACAGGTGATACGGAACTCCTCAGTGGAGCAACACGTGGCAGACATGTACGAAAAATGGCAAGTGGATCAAAATTAATGATTATAAGGAGCAGCTTTTCGAGGCAGCTTATTGCCTGAGCAGCAAGTATGGTTCAGTGGTTGGGTGCTCATTTAATGTCTTTAAAGATTAAATCCCTCTATCACTGTAGTGTAAACTTGCATTAGTTATTTACAGCTACATGCATGAAAGGGCTCTGGGCGTGAGTCAGGAGCTGCAAGGTCTAACTTCTGGGTGTCTGGCTCCTGCAGTGGACACCACAGCCCTGTGTAGGTGTCTAATCTTCCATGCAATGCAAAGGGACTGCTGATGCCAAAGAGAAGGTTCATGGCATTTGGTTTGCTTAGTGGGACACCCACCTGAGGTAGCCAGGGAGTTGGAGGTGGCAAGTCCCAGTGGGAGCTCAGCTCTCTGGGGTACTGTGAAAACTCTTCAGGAACTGAGTTTCTACAAACCTCCCTGTGGGTGATGTAAACATAGAGAACCAGCTCCAAAACTGGAACTCTAGAACTCAGGTGCCAGTGGGACGCTGATGGCCAAGAGTGATACAGCTGTGCAGGAGCTACATGCCCTTCTGAGGGAGATGGACAGAGTTACACCATTTCATTGATATTTACACCATACACCTTTGCTAACAAGTGTGCAAAGAGCTGTGTGTTCCTGGTTCTTGGGGCCGCAGCACCCCATTCTGCTGCAAAACAGTCAAAATTGTAACTTCAGGATGAAACTTGTAAACAATGAATTCCTATTCAGCGTTTGATACATTCACTTAGGAGACTACGGTGGGGCTTCAAGGCCTTCCTCAGTCAAAGGTGGTAAAACTCAGAACCTCCAAGAGAGTCTGAGGGTGAAAAAGGGGGCAGGCTGCACTCTCTGATTCCGGTTGACCTACCTCTTGTAAAAGGTGACCAGCATCACATTGGCCTGGGGGAAGGAGTGAGGCTGCAGCTCTGCAAGCAGCTCCCCAAGGGGCAGAGGGACCTGCATCCTTGTACAAAAGTCCTGGTTCTGTATTCACTGTGATAGGGACATTGGGCAAAGAGCCTGTCTGGGGCTTTGGGACATGGCAATAGCTTAGACCATAGAGTTACTGCAACCAGAGAGCCTGTCCCCATGAGCCGGGCAGAGCGGGCAATGCCAACGTGCTTCTCCTAACCCAGGCATGGGGGAGTCCAGCTCAGGTTCATGGTGAAGGCTGGGGAGTCTGCAATGCTGACAGCAGGGACAGCTGGGCTTGGAGGCACTCGAGTAACAAATTGAACGGTGAATATCTTAAGATGACTCTGGTTTATTGTCCAGATCAGGTCAGCAGAAAAAATATTGGGAGACTGAACAAAGAGACAGGCTGCTTTAGCAGATAAATGGACTGATCATTTCGTATTGAGGAACAATCTCTAAAACATAGTTTACTGCGCAGCTGAGGGCTGAAGCATTTGCTGATGCCAAGAGCTCCTTCTTTGACCCTAGGCACGCGTGGAATTAAATGGCGCGGTGTTTTTTGATGGTTAAACTCCCCGAAGAAGACACTCCATTTGTTACCGGGGCTCTGATGAAGTAAAGTGTGGTTTATATGTACAAGGCCGGCCTTCAACTCATCTCAGAATGAATGGAGAGGTAAAATTGAATTTTACACTCCTGCTGCTATGATTAATGAATGGGCTCTCGGCTCCGGCAGGCGGCCGCAGGAGGGCAATGCAGGCTCGCTCTGCGGGCGCTGCGCCGCAGCCTGCTGCTGCCTCCACCTATGCACGGGGATGCCAAAGAGAGGGGAGTCTGCATAAATGAATAGCTGGTGTAAGAATAAACCTGTTAGAGCAATAAATTCCCTGCATATCTGTCCGAGCGCAGCCCTCTGATATGAGGCCACACCTGACAAAGGAATGAACTTGTTAGATGAGTGAAAGAGCACACGTGTTAAATCAGGGAGTCTAACGCCCAGCAATGGAGAGAGGGCTGTGACACGCCGGCCGTGGACATCTGTGCCACACGGGGAACGCCCTGAGGGAAGTGCTCAGTGCTACAGCAGGGATGTGCAAGGCTGGAGAGCTTCGGGTGGCACTTCAGCCCTGGGGCTCAATCCTCTGGAATGGCTCAGAGTAATGGCACAGTAAAACCTAGGGGCTTTGAAAGCTTCTCACGGGAAGGAGAGGGAGAAGCTGCCCAGCAGCCCTAGAAATATGTATTGTCCTTATCCACGTCGGGAACAAGGGAGGGGTGAGACCTGTTCATAACTCCATGTGGGACTGAGTGGCTCCTGCAGAAGCAAGTCGGGAGGCCAGGCTCTGTGAAGCATGCTCCCACTGAGCAGAGGTGCTCTCCGCAGCACTTACTGTTACACTCTCCTTCTGCTCCCTGGGGCTCTGGTTTTCCTGCTGGGCAGAGAGGGTTGTTGGTCTCTGATTCCTTTCCTGTGGTCCTGGTGGGGAAACTAGCTTCTGAAAGACCCCTCCACACTAAAAACTGTTCCCTGTCCCTCCTGCACGTTTGCTGTTCTGGGGGATGTCCTGCTGATTCATCTGCAAGGCAGTAGACGACTCAGCTCCTTCGCCTCGAACTCTAGCTTCCCTAGTCCGAGTTCAGCTGGATGATCTACAAACCCTTCTGGTTTACACAAGGAGTGGGGGATGATCATTAGTCAGTGCACCATCTTTCTTTTGCAGTATTTGAACCAGTTTTAAATCTCTTCACTCTACACAGCAGCCTTTGCCCAAAGCAACACTCAGCAGCACTAATGCTCACAGCATCAAAAGGCAAGAAGCAAATGGAAGTCAGAGAGAACTGGTTCACTGTGACTCCTGGGGTAGAACAAATTTCCTAGAACAAGCAGGACCTGAGGCCTGATAAAGGGAGTTAGTGGCTTTTTGGTTTTTTTCTGCTGATAAGATTTTATACTTATCTATTAGATATAAGGACCAATCTTCTGAATGCTTATAAATGATCTGTGGCACTTGCTATGGTTAGATGGAGAACAGGCCCTGTAGTAAATAGTTGAAAGACTAAAACTGTATCACCGTAGTTTAGGTAGGAAAGCATTCAACAGCTAAAGGGTGATGCATTTTTGGAAATAGACATTTCAAAAGGTATAAATCAGGAAAATGTTGGGCTAAGTACTGCAGAGGCCTCTTCCTATGTTAGTGCAGGTAGTGGAGTGGTTTCCCTAAAATTCACTAATTGCCGAAAAATGGAGCAATTCAAGGCAATGATGTACTGAAAAAGTAGAGCAAGGCGTGCAATTGCCTTTCACTATCTCTGCATTGCTGAGGTCAGGACTTCTGAAGGTCAGGGTTGGTAACAGGAAAACAATATGGAAACCTGTTAGATCTGGTCTTCTGAAATCAATGGGCTCCCACCTATGTGGCTCTTACAGGACTGAAAATACAACTGTGTAAACAGTTGATTTTTTTAAATTTTTTTTTCCTTGATAAACTGAAATTTTAAATGTTGAGTATCAGATGAAACTTCTGTTTACTTTGTATTTTTCTGTTGCAATGCAAAATCAGAAACACTGTTTTGGATCCTATGAAATTTTTCATTCCAGATGAATTATTTTGGTTTTCTCTTACTTAATTCTAAATTTAGTTACATTTCTAAGATTCTCTTACCAGAGAGCACCTCTCAATCTGAACAGTACTCTGCCCTTCCCAACTCCTGGATGAAGTCCATGGCGTAGAGACCCCAAAGCTCTGGAAATGAGTCTGGTGGGAGGCGCAGCTGTTTCTGTACCTGGGCATATTTCTCAGATGTTGAGCATTGAATGAGATGGTTCTCTTCAGGCAGCACCTTGTTAGTCTTCAAACCAGCTACCTACTGCCAGGGACATGGCTGGAGAGGCTTCTTCAGCCTCCTGCCAGGTACACTCTGTTAAACACCCTGTGCCTTGAGGAGGGCTGTGCTTTGCAGGGTTTCTCAAAACACCTTTGGTCTTTAAGTTGTTGAGGGAGACATTTGGAAGCAGCTGACAGCTCTGTTTGTTTTTTCTATGCCACATGAACATAATTTTATTTGGCTTTCTGAGCTAATGAGGTGGGAGGAAAAGTTTTACTGTTGGTGAAGAAGGACTTTCTGATTTTGAGCCTTTTTGTTCAACTAGTGGGAAAGTGTGTGACTCCAGGGAACAGAGGTTGCATAGAGGTATCTTTTGAAAAGGTTTTGATGTCAGGAAAAATCCATACTGAAACCGTACCTTCTTTCTTATTAAAGACCTGCAGCACTCATTTCTCTGCTCTTCCACCCAGCCCAGGGATGAGATGTCTCCTCCATTTGTGGCCCTATACGTCAGCAAAGGCATCTGTATTAGGTATGATGGAGTTACGACTAGCTGTATTAAAACCATCACTCCATTATAAATGGAGCTTTTGGTGCCTGTAGGTCACTTTTCTACTATCAAGAGGTGCAAAGTGTGACAAGCTGCTTCCCAGAGCCTAAACCAGACTGTCCCTTGCTCCAAATCCAGGCTGGGCTGAAAGGCATGGCAGCGGTGGAGAGCTGAGGGCCCTTCTTAGCTGGCCACATCGCCCCCAAACCTGTAGTAAATCTGAGCCCATCCACTCTGGGTAGGGTGGTACGGGGGGGGGGGGGGGGGGGGGGGGGGGGGGCAGGGGGCTTTTGAACACCTTCAATTTAGCTCCCTTCCTCCACTCACCCTGGTGAGGAGCTGTGGGTGCAGCGGGCGCCTGGCTGACAAACAATAAATGGCTGAAGGATAACAATGAGTCAGGTGCAAAAAAAAAAAGGAAATTGTTTTTTTGACAATCTGCTGTTGGGGGAAAGAGGCTGGGGTGGGGTGGGGGGTGGGGTGGGGGGGGGTGTGTGTGCAAAAGACCCTGTAAGAATGAGGAGCTTGGGAGAAAGGGGATAAGTTAACATTAAATGGGCATGTGGTGACAGGGGGGGAAATGGTGGGACAGCTGGAAATGCAGCAGGAGGCTGGAGAAAATCGATACGAGATAAGCGTTCCAGGGGTTGTGCTGTTCATCAGGTGACAAAGTTAAAGGCAGTGAGACACTAAAAGTGAGAAAATATCACTGACCCCCTGCAGTATTGATCAAACAGCTGAGACATTCAAGGCCAAAGTCACTAATAAAGTGAGACGTATCAGCAAGAAGCCCATGAGAGCAGATGAGTCGGCTTCCGAAGGTCTTAAAAATAAAAATAAAATGTATCTGCAAAAGTTCTTGTTAACCATCTTCTTTGTCTTGTTAAGTGCAGAGGGGACAAAGCAGCTTTGTGGAGAGGCACAGCCAGGGAACTGAGGTGCTTAAAGGTTTGCTGTGTTATGGAAAGGAGGTTTGAAAACTGAGTGGGTTTTGAGAGATAAGAGGAGGGAGTAATGGTGGGGAGGGCCAGCAGTCCTGCAAGGTGCTGCTGCCAGCTCTGCCAGGACACCTGGGGGACTGACCTAGCTCTGCTCAGAAGCCTCAGACCACAGTCGTGCCCCTAACTGTTTTGGGGGGCTGCAAAACTAAACCGGTGGTCCCAACTTACCCTGCCTGTCTGAACTTCTGCGGTGACACCATTGCACCTCTGCTAGCAATGCTCCATAAAGCTGGAGCCTTACATCTTCCTTTTACATAGGGAAGATGGGGCTATGGGTATTTCTTGACTTCCTCTGATTGCATGTGGCTGAGGGATGCAGGTAGTGGCAGGTCTCTCACAGGACACGGACATTTCAAATGGGACCAATCATTCAATTAACAGATGTTTATTCCCATTTGCCTGAAATTGTGCCTGGAGGATTTGATGCCCTCCTTTCTTTCGCTTTTTGAAATAAGTTCAGGACAACTTGTTGTGGCCACAACTCTCAGCTATCCTTGACCACCTTGCCCCAGAGCTGGAGGAGAGTGTGCTCGTGGCACTACTGTGCATTGGGAACCCTCGCTGCTGCTGCAGAGCGTGGGCTTGCAGAAGGTCTGTGGGGAAGGGAACAAGCCTGGTCTGGGGTGAAGATCCCTGTTCCAACTCCCAGTCACTTCAAAGTGACTTTGTTCGGAGAGTGGACAGCATGAAAAGAGAGAGGAAAATAGTTACAAAGAGCATAAATGTGTTTTAAAGTGTTGTCTGGAAAAGGTAACAGTCAAGAAAGGAATAAGGCTGTGTGGTAGGCTACAGTGGAAAGTAGAATAATTCCATTTTTGGTCCTTGATGATGCATACATGTAAAAAAGAAGAAAAAAAACCCCTCTCCTCTTGTCTTAAAGGGATCAGAAGAGTCTTTACATCTGTTCTGTTTTTTAATGAGAGAAGTTCCTGGATGATTGTTCTGTACAGGGAAGTACCTAATCTGAACTCAAACAGAAAATCCATCATACCTTTCTAGGAGTCATTACCAGTCTGTAGGCAGCCTCCCAGGGTCCCCCAGCCACTGCTGTATGGCCTACAAAGGCTGCTGAGAGAAGGCAGCTCATTGTCAAAGGCTGATATTGGTACATCTTGGATCAAACCTCTGCTGAAAGCATCCCAGGGATCTTCAATCCGAGTAAGCGCAGAAACTGCTGTCTGTCGAAAGGTGTAGGTGCAAGAAAAAATTAAAGAGCCTAAATAATTTCAGATTACTGTAATCTGAAATCAACACAGCTATTTTAGAATAAAGTACTCTACAATTGCTTTGTCATAGTATAGGAGTAACTTTTATTTGCTGTATTTGTTCTTTAGTCCCAATTAAAAAAAATAAGACTGCGTGGTGAATTTTTCTTTTTCTAGAATCACCTGAAATCAGACCTCCCTGGTTTGGTTTATATGGTATTCTACAGTAGGCTTTTTAGCTGAATTGCTAGTGTAGGATCTAGCAGTAAACTTGAATTCTGGTGTTTCAGGCTTTTGGCTGCTGTAAAGCACCGTGCATCCCCTACACAACTGAAGAGTGGTCAAAATAGTCAGATTGGTGGCTTTCTGAATTCTCCAGCACCATTACATGCACTTCAGAGTCTTGCACCTTGGCAGACAGAAGGTGTCATGTTTGTTACTGCCCATCCACATCTATATTTGCACAATCAGAGATTCAGGGAGGGCTTGAGGTTGGAAAGCAGCTCCGGAGACTGTCTCAGGCCAAGCCTTTGCAAAGCAGTGTCAAGTGGAGCATTAAGTTCTTTCACTGCTTATATTCCAGTAGCATCTTGTCTTCTTGGTAATATCTGAGAAGTCAGCTGAGGACTGAATGAGCTCCATAAGTAGAGGGAAGGCAAAATAGATAGAGAGATGTTTTTTTGCTTCAACTTGCAATAGGAAGAAGTTGAAGGGGGGAGAAATGCAGGGTGTGAATGAAGTGCTTGAAATGAGATTAGACAAAGGTCCAGCTAGTTCCTGGCAGGTATATGGATTTTAAAGAAGTCATGGCTATGTTGCTCTGTACTGTGGAAAAGCAGCAAATTACAATAACTTATTCTGTTTAATATTTGTGTATCTTCTAGCAAAATCTTTGTTGTTTCACATACATTGGAAATTAGCATGAGGCAGGAACTTAATGATCTGCTTGACTTCTTGTTAATAAAATGCCCTTTATTACAGTTCTTACTGCATCTTGGAACAAGAATGTCCCAGAAGTAGACAGAAATAGCAAAGAGAGTCTGTTTAGGCCATTTTGTTTAGCTATTTTATAATTATCCTAGCACTTGCATCATTATTTGTTCACACGAACTGTTGTCTTTGTGCACTTTATTTTACCTGCCTTTACTGTGGTTGTTAAGATCTGAATTCTGGGAAAGCAGTTGCATGGGACTTGTTCTTTTGGCTCAGAAAGAAAAGGAAAAATCCCCACCCTTTGGTCAGTTTTTGTGAAAGATAGCTTCCACTGGCTCCTGTCTTTCCTCTGGCTTTTGGCCACCTCCCTTGTGGGGTAAAGAAGGAAAGGAAGATGAAATAAATACTAATTTAGTAACTGAAGTTATACATGGGATCCCTGTTGTAATGATGATGTAGTGTCCTAAAACCATATATACTGTGCATAATTTTAGCACAGGAACTGCCAGATCCTCCTGAGGAAAGTTTCGTGGGAGGAGGGGAGGGTGGGAGAAGAGAAGATACCACAAAGGAAGCTGGCAGAGAGGAAGGGAATTTATGCAGCTTAGTTATAGCGAAGAAAACTTAAAGTAATTGCTGGCTTCAGTTTCTATACGACGGTAGAAACAGCTGCACCTTAAATTCATATCTGAAGGCACTAAAACCAGAAGACGGTGTTTGTTGTGATGGATAGGGTTACCATTGGAAATGTATTGCAAATTTCAACAGGGACATTGACTGTTTTATATGCAGCAAGGACAGATCAACGAACAAAGACAGATTAATTTAATTAAATCAATATACTATCACTAAGTCTCATAATAAAAACCTTAAATAAAAACTTTGGGGAGAAAAATTGATTACCTTTGCAGAGTATGAGATGGAATAACTAACTGTTTGTTCAGGAAATACTTTTTCAACAGCTTAAAAGATGTTTGATGCCTTCTTCCTCTCCCCGTTTCCCCATCCCATCCCATGATAGAAAAACTGGTAGCTGGTGCTTCAGAGGGCTTTTTTCTTTTGCTGTTGGCTCTTCCAGCATTGAATGTTTGAACATGTGGCAGCAAAATGAGGAAACCCCACTGAACCTTTTGCACCTCTTTCCCATCAAGAAAGGTACAATTTTGCCTCTTTTGGTGGTGTTTCCAGACCTTTTGTTTCAACCAGAACTTCATTACCAAAACCAGGAGCGATAATGAAGGTTTGGAAAAGCTCTTAGGTGTACAGCTGCTGGGTGCACAAGTGTTTCATGCAGACCCTGTTGAATTTTATACTCGGTTGGGCCTGTTGGGTTTTGTACTTTTACTTCCGAGGAAACCCTCAGCTGAGATGCTTGGGCAGACGGGAAAAATTATGAGTGAGATTGAAGATGTGCCAGGCTCACCCTGCAGCACCCTGCAGCACGAAGGTGCGTGCTGCTGACCTTCAAAGAGCATCACTTGTCTGCAACAGGCTTTATGCCAAAAGGTCTGAGCTTGGTTTGTTATTAACTTTTCTAGCAGGATCACAGAGGGTGTTTATTATGTCTGCTCTTAAAGAAGCTTTCCTCTCCTTTCAAACATCCACATCTCCGTGCAGTTCGGTTGTTGCTGTAGGCATGTTACATCAGAAGAATGTTTACAACTATAAGGACTTAGGGCCTCACCTGACTGGTGATCTCTCTTTAAGCGGTTTCTCTTCTCTGGGACATAACCAAGTGTTTTAGGCTTTCAGCACGATCACCTTGCTGGACCTGTGTCGCTGAACACAGGAATAATCCAGCAGATCTCCCCCTGTTACAAGGACTATGGCCTCAAACCCTCTCCAGCTTTTTCCCTTCCAGTTCATCAGTGGTCCTATAACTTCTGGCTTTTTACATGAGAGACCCCAGTTGCCTCCAGGTATTGGGAAATGCAGGTGAGAGTGTGGATGTTGCATTCACCCTTCTGGACCTGAAGTCCATCCTCTCCCCATAAATGCTTACTCCATGCCTCTCCACTTTCCTGAAGCAAAGCTGAGCCACCGACTTATTTCCTGCTAACGAGGGGGCTTTCCCAGTGCTCTCTCGTCAGAAACACTGGTTCTTCCTGACTCAAACTGATGGGGCATTAGAACCTGGGCAGCACCTCGTGCCTCGGCCTGAGCAGGGGGATAACGGATGATGTGCCAGCACCGGAGCGCCTGTGAGCACCGTTAGCCCAGTGCTCGTCCCACCCGTTGGTATGGTAACGGCCCGTTATTTAGTGGAAGGCGCCATCCATAGCACTGTCCAGCTATTTGTCTTTGTCTAATTATTATTACTCTTTGCATTTTCTTCCAGTGGATGAGTAATGGAAGAGGGTTAGAGGGAAGGGAAGGTGCAGGGGGAGGAGAGCAGTGATTTGTGGGAGAGGTATCTCATCTCGGAGAGGAGGACATTCATCTTGCTGAGCATCCCCGTGCAGCCCGGGCTGCCGGCGCATGGTGTTCACACGTGGATGTCTGCGTGGGTGTCAGTCCACGGTGACTGACAGGGCTTGGGTGGGGACTGTGGTGGTGTTTAAGGTCGTTTTGATCTGTGAGTGCCAGTTACTTGTGTCTTGATTTCTAAATATTCGCCAACAAGCAATTAGTTTTGACAGCCAGCCACCTCCTGATGAGACCAGAAGAGATGTAAAAAAGGCTTCTCAGATCTTTATCCAAGCTGTTGTGCTCATCCTTGATAACTAAAACCTCACACGTTGCATAAGAGTTAGTTCAATGAATTAAACTCATTTAAACAGTCACTTTCTCTTCCTTGAGCAAAGACAATTTGAGATTTCCCAGGACAGAAATCTTGTTCCAAATTGGGACAGCAGATGTAGCTTTATAATACGTCTCCTTTGGTCGAGCATGTCTTCCACTCCAGGAACGCACAGCTGCCCCTCAGGGCACAATGGTTTTGTCAGGGCATTTCATGGGCTTGTCTAGGCTGGGTTTAATGATGCGTGGAAAACAGACCCTCAATGCATTTTTTTATTTTTTTCTATATGTGTATGTACGCATTTACCTGCCTCCTGTTAGTCTTGCTTAGTTTTTTTCTCTTAATCTAAAAGATCCCTGAATACTTCCACTGACCCCCCAGAGGGATCCTCTCTGTGTTTTTCTACAGTCTAATTTGGAGTTGGTTATCCTGTTATAGTAGAGTGAAAACTATTTTGGCCTCCTGGAGATTTACAGGGGTGGGGAGAGAACAGAATGTTTTCTGAGGGTGGAGAATGGGGTTTTAAAGCCTACACCATTGAGAGATGCGTAAATGAGAAATTTGGATATGCCTGAACAGAAGATACAGTTCAGTATCACCTCGATTCTGCTTTTATTAATTGAGCTTTTTTATTTGTGTTTCACACAGATCATCTGTGATGTCCTTAAACACTGCAAACTCACAACAAATATTGAAATCACCATGTTGGTAAGTGGGTTGGATTTCTTTGGTGGCAGCTTGTACCTTCTGCTGCAGAACTTGTATCTGATGCAACAAATATTCCCCTTGTTTTGAACGATACCTAAACATCAAGAACCAAGAAAGTTCAACATCGTATTGTCTGGCTCTTGCTGTTTCACAGGTGTTTCACAGTGTTTCACAGGTGTGAGTTACATGTGGAATATTTATAGATACAATGAAGGAATTCTATTTAATATTTATGGATACAATGCAGGTATTTTATCAAGGGTCAGTTTTATTCCAGGGTGTATATGCTTTGATGCAGCTATGCAGAGACCTCTAGGCTTGTTTTTTGTTTTGTTTTTATTTTTTCTATCTATTTTTTTGCCAACTGATTCTCGAGAGCAGGTTTCTTGAAGTCTGCACGAGCTCATATCATGCCCTAACCTGTGATTATAGAGAATTTCATGCTTCTATTGCTCTGTGTGGCTGTGGGGGATCTTTGGGCTCTTCTGATAGCAGAGGCTTCCACAGCTGACACAAAGCCGTGTTCAGTAAAGTGAGGCCTTTGCCAGGCAATCAAACTCTTACTGCACTCCAGAGAGGGCAGTGGGTAAAATCAGCAGCTGATGCATTACCCTTCAGCAAGCTCTTGGTTTCAATGAAGAAGCAGTAAGTATCTCATTTTAGTAAATAAACAGTTGTATGAGAAGGAAGATGCTGGGCCTGGACTGAAAATAGAGGGGTTTCTACCGAGGGGTAACACCAGCTTTCTGCTCGTCCTGATGGTTTCTCCTGTAGGCACTTTGGGGAATGTTTGGAAACCAACACAGAAAAAAAGCAATGTGATCAAATACAGGCTTTACACAGTGTATAAACCAAAAAAAAGCCAAACCTTTTCCTGCTGCCCATGGTGGGCATCGTATCCCTCTTGGGACCCTCAGCCCATCCCAGTGAAGGTCACTGAGGTACCATGCTGGAAATTGCTGGGGTGGGGATGGGTCTTTGTCCTTTGACAAAATAGTCCAAAATTACTGAAATTCATCCTGGGTAGGCACCAGATCAGGATTTCTTTCCCTTGAGCAGTCTGTTCTGTTAACTGTGAATGGCTTGTAAACCAAAGCCACCCTTTCTTTGGGGGCCAGGAAGAGGTTTGAAGCTCCATGACAGTAAAAGTACATTGTCTCTGACAATCAGGATTCAATGTGCTTGACCATAAGACCTGCTCATGCTTGAATGTTTCTTGGTAAATGAAGTAGAAGGTGCTTGTTGGCTGAATTTCCCAGTAACTATGGCTCATGGTTGAGCATCCTTGTCCTCCCCTTGCCCTGTGGCACAGGCAGGGCCTCGCTTGGAGAATGCCATGTTTAACCTACCCCTTCAGTTCTGTGGCCTGGGAAGGGTAGAAACAAAAGACCTGGCTATAAAAGGCCCCAGCACAAGCCAATCTAAGGGCATGTGGTGGTAACGACCAATTATGATGGCATTATAAAAGATGGCATTACAGCACTGATGGTATTGATTGAACCTTTAGCCATTGCAGACATTGAAAGAGAGAGAAAGAATGAGTGTGAGATCAATATATGCATCTTTAGACCTATTTATCTCTGGGTGATTTTTCCATTCCCCTTCCTGTTCAATATGGCATAATTTACCTTCATAAAGTGTTCAGCGTCAGGGGTCCATTATCAGAGTAATCAGTTTTGATTAGTAGAGAAAGGGTACAAAATTGTTTAGCCTCTAGATAGAACTGTGAAGAGTGAGTAAACTATGCTTGACAGCACCTAATGCAGTTAGAATGTAGACTTAATTTGATTCCAATTCTTTATGGCTTTCCGTGATTTCAAGCATCTATTGGTTTGTTAGAAAAATATAATAGGAAATGGGCCGTGGCAGGTGGGAGGGGAGAGGGAGGAGAGAGATAATTTAAGTTTGCAGGATGCAATTTTCCTCAATATAAACATTCTAATGCAATTTGATGCCCATTGTGTTTTGGTGCGCCAGGCGGGAGCTTTTATTTTGCAGATTTATTTTTAGCACTTTGAGCATATACAGGGGGTAACCCAAGCTGGATGGTTGGCTGTTTATTCCCAATGCCACAAGCTGAGCTCCAGAAATCCTGACGTGTGGTACAGAGCTGGGAGTTGAGGCTCTTGTCTTTCCTTCCCAGCTCTTTCCCGCATACTGCTCTAGTGTCCTCCGGACTGGTTTTTGCTCTTTTTAAAATAGAGTGCAGAATCATGTAAAATCCATTAATGGTGGCAGAGCTCTTGGAGATCCTCTAGTGAAGTAAGCGTCATGCTTTGAAGTCAATCATTAATCAGGATGTGATTAATGCTACTGAGTATACCATCTGTATAAAAAGAAAAGCCAATTAAGATTTTACTAGGCAATGACTTCACTCTGCTCCAATCCTCAGAACAACTAGCAGAACAGAGTGGTACGCTGGAAAGTATTAGCTGATTTCCCAAACTTCTGTAATTAGTTGGTTTGAATGCTCAGCCCCATCTCGGTTAGGCCTAAGGCAGCCACTTCATAAGCAATGCCTCTGCCTTTCCCAGCTGGAAACAGAGGTTAGTTCATTAACAGCATGACTCAGTTTTTTCCATCTCTGATTTAGCTTAATGATGTTTGGGGAAGGATTGTTAATCTGCAGGTCGAGTTGCTCCTTTTGAACCAGGGACACTTATCTTGCAACTTAGATTAAACCCACTGCAAACTGGAGTTTAAGGATTTTGCTCAAGTACTAGATGTGCCTTGGTGTTAAAATTTGGAAAGTGAGCAAATATTACTGGTAATCACAGAATCACAGAAAAACAGAATCACATGGGATTGGACGGGACCCCTGGAGATCATCTAGTCCAACCTCCTGCCAAAGCAGATCCTCCTATAGCATGTTACATGGGAATGTGTCCAGGTTGGTTTTGAATATCTCCAGAGATGGAGACTCCACCACCTCTCTGAGCAGCCTCTTCCAGGGCTCTGCCACCCCAAAGTGAAGAAGTTCCTCCTCATGTTTAGGTGGAACTTCTTATGTTCAAGTTTGTGCCCGTTTCCTCTTGCCCTGTCACTGGGCACTGCTGAAAAAAGACTGGCCCCATCCTCTTGACACCCACCCTTTAAGTATTTATAGGCATAGATTTTCTCCAGACTAAAAAGACCCAAGTCCCTCAGCCATTCCTCACAAGACAGATGCTCCAGGCCCCTCATCATCTTTGTAGCCCTCTGCTGTACCCTCTCCAGCAATTCCCTGTCCTTCTTGAACTGGGGAGCCCAGAACAGACAGTGCTCCAGGTGGGGCCTCACCAGGGCAGAGTAGAGTAATTACATGGAAGATGTCTGTGTAAGATGGAGAAAGGACCACTCTAGAGCACTGCAGGTGCTGCAGCACTCCCAGTGCATTCCCACATCCCCCAGTGCGGTGGGAAGGATGTGCTGGGGTCATTATCAGTCATGTCAGGGGCAGAGATTAGTCCTATAGCACGTGCCAACAGGGAAATCCACGCTTTATTAGATGTGTTCCAACCCCGCTGCCCCCTGCACTCCTCTTACAGTAAACTGACACTGTGATTTAATTTCAGCCACACGTGAGATAATTGATCAATTAGGGGGAGAGGCGAGGGGACGAGGGAGCAGTGTGGGGGCAGTGAGCAGGTCACAGCCGGCACGCCAGCGGCGAGGGGCATGGCGAGGCACACGGCAGCGTATCGGGTCATCTGCAGCTGTAAAATTTTATGTGAATGTAAAACTGAAGATAAAACCTGAGTGTGCCAACTCCCACATATTTAACTGAAGTTGTTAAACCCTGCTCAGATACCCGTCTTGTTCTAAATCCATTCCCTCTTCCCCCCTCCCCCTCCCCCCCCCCACCGCTGTCTTTCAAGAGAAGTTGAGTAGCTAGAGGAAAGTCAGACAAATTCCTTGAAGTTGGCTATTGAACCAAAGGGCCACCTTGGATCTCGGATCCACAAAGCCAAGCCAAGCTGCTGGAGCTGGCACTGTTGGCACATGGCTTTTGGTGTCATGTCCATCTCTGCCAACGGATGCCAGGGTGACTTGTCCCTGGTGAATTGATTCATAGCCTTTTAGGTTGCTTTTATTTATATTTTTTTTAGCTTTATCTATAAAATTAGAGCTGGGCAAATCAATTTGTGTAATAGGATCTGTAGTCACAGCTCCTTTAGTATTTGGTTTATACCCTCTAGTGACTAGAGCTTTTAATACCTTCTAATGCTTTGGAAAGGAGGTGGTGCTGCCTGCTCTTTTGCTTTTACTGAGTCCTGAAATATTTGGTCTTGTGTTTATAGTCCCAGCTCCTGGAGGCAAACGACTGCAGGAGAATCTTGGCTTTTGTTTTAAAGCATTTCTAGTAATTGTGGTTTGAGAGAATGGCTTTAAAATGTGATCTGGCTCCACTGTAAAGACTCAGGAACTAGAAGGCAAATAAAAATTTAAGTTAAGAAAAACACAACCCGTATTATTTTTTGAGCTACTTGTGCCTTTTATTTTTTTTAGGGAGTGGTCAACTTATACTCACAAGTTGGGGGTGTCCCTGTGACTGCAGGGGGGTCGGACTAGATGACCTTTAAAGGTCCCTTCCGGCCCAGATGATTCTATGATTCTATGGTTCTATGATTCTATATATCTAGATCTATGAGATGTCCACTTGTACTTTAATCATTTGGAAACTGAGGTCTAATTGGGGACTTGACAAACAGCTGCCATCAACTCCAACAGAAATATCTGCACCTGCTCTCCTCCTCCTATGTTGCTTCACTTGCTGCAAATGCAATGCAAGCCAAGGCAGCACAACGCAGGGCTGTGCAAAAATGGCTTTTCATGGTGAATTTATTTCCACTTTGAAAAGCTGGAAGTGGCAGTAGAAACTTCTGCACCTCGAATCAAGGCAATGCACTTCAGGCTCTCAAGGGATGGATGGGGAGGTGGTGCGACACTGGGTGGTTTGGATGATGGTGGCGGTTTATCTGTCAAAAATGAAGTCATTATCTGCAAAGTCTGAAGTGACTCTCTGTTTGTTGGTTTGGGCCTTTTTTAAAAAAAAAAAAAAGACAGGAAAATGATAGAAATTTTTCTATATTTCTATTTTGTTTTTTGATCAAGCCAGCATGTTACACTTCATACAGACAATCAGAGCAAGCTTACAATTTGCTGTGCATCAGAGTAGCCTGTTGAACTGTGAATGTTTGTGAAGAAAATGGAACTGGTACAGCTAACTGCTCACAGAAACTTCTCTGGGAACCTTTTCTGTTCACAGAAGTGTTGTTGTCCTCATCCACTCCATGAGAGAGCTGCGGTGCCTGCTCTCCCACTCTGTGAGCCCACAAGCATTGCCGCTGCTCTCGGACCACGTCAGGTGTCTGAGCTGGCTCTGCATCCCAGTCATCTCTTCAAAACAGTATGTTGAAGGCAGTTTTTGATCTCTAAAGCACATGGTTTGATTTCTGATGAGAAACAGGCTGAATGTGTGAGATATTGCTGAAATGGACCATTTCACACCACCTTTTATCTGCTTGATAGCAGCTGGCCTTGCCTGACCATGTAAATGGGAATGGAGAGTTTTGTGGTGGACATTAGCTCTCTGTTAGAAACTTCAGCCTGTGTGTGGATGGGCCAGTAGTATTTAAAGAAAAAAAAAAAAGTCAGAATGAAAAGAAGGATTTCTGTGACTGTTTGGTTCACAGCCCAGCAGAACTCCTAAACACATGTGCAGTCTTAAGGAAGTGTGTAACATCTAATGTGAATTTGTTTCAGCTGTGTTCACGCCATTTTCTCAAATACTTCCCATGAAAATTTGGACTATAAAATCCTGCTGGTATGAAAGATTTTTTTCCTATAAAGTTTAAAGTTGTGTGCAGCAGTATTCCATATCCCAAACTAATAGTTTGCATATGCGAATCACAGTATTAAGTTCACAGTTTTTGACCAAAGCCAGTGTTTACTGTGTGACATAACCAGTGTGTCACTTACCTGTTTAATCACAAAGTTACTTCATGTATTGTGGAATTACGATCTGTAGAGTAGCAAGACTTTCTGCTGGAAAGAGCTTAAATTAATGAAGTAGTTTATGTGCCATAAATTAGCTGATCAAAATATGTCTCTTATTTTTTGAGCAAAGCTAGATGATGGCAGGAGGGACAGCTTGCTCACCTGCATGTGTTTCCAGTCTTTTTGGAAATTAATCTCCAGTCTTAAATTTCACAGACTTCCTTTCTTTAGAGAGGGATAACTCAGATTTCTGGACTTTAATTTTGAATAACGTCTAAGGAAATGGGACCTGTTTAATATTTGAAGGTCATCAGCTGTGCTGGGGAAGAGTCACCGCATCTTCTGTCAGCATAGTTACCAGGCTTTAAGCAGATACATATATCTGGGGCTACATGATTTAAAGAAGTAACATTTTTCAGTAGTTAAAAGATACCAGCTGAGTAAATAAACCCAGACCATCATATAAGAGTTCTCCTGCTTCCCAAAGTTCATTAGTGATAAAAAGACTCTTGGCATTTGGATAATAATCCGTGATCTAAGGGCTGTTGTAAGCAGGTTGAGAAACTCAGGCAGTGACATTAATGGTGTGAATACAGTAACATTTGAAAAGAAACTTCTTGGTGGGGAGAGGAGAGAGAAGAAAGGGCAGCCAAGTGTTACAGCATGGGGGGAGAACTACTTCATTGCAACCCTCTGTGCAAACTGCACCCACCACCTACTCGCCACACGCTGCTTGTATGTCCTGTGGCAATTCTTTGAAATAGCACTGTGGAGAGTGCAGATTTAGATTAGACATTAGGAAAAAATTCTTTACTATGAGGGTGCTGGACCACTGGAACAGGTTGCCCAGGGAGGTGGTTGAGG
>BJBW01005072.1:60986-138666 GCA_004320125.1 Scolopax mira
GTCCCTTCCAGCCCAGATGATTCTATGATTCTATGATAACAGGAGATAAGAAATGGGTATGTTACCTGCCTGGACCAGTTTGTCTGGACACATCAGTGTCAGGACTCCAGTTCCATGGGTTGAGTGAGTTCCTCACTATCGGAGGAGCCCTGGTGGCTCGGAGTGGATGTAGGTGCCTGGTTCTTCCGCCTTCACCCATCCCACCGTAGTGACTTGCTTTGGAGTGAACTCCCTGTGGGCACATTTGGAGTGTGTAAATATATCCCAAATCCCACTGCAGTGGAAAAGTACTTCTTGAAAATCTGCTAACCCCACCCCCAAAAAAGCAGTTCTAGACCTGAGGTATTCTGGATCACACTGACTCAGGGGCTGCTTGTGATTTTTAGCAATGAACACCCTTTTCCTTGTTATATTGTTAATTACCAGCTCCACCATAAGGTGTAGAAACTGTGTATCTCTACTGGCTACTGCCAGCCCTTCCAGGGCTCCTCCACAGGCCAGTGTTCACTCTGCATTTAAAGCCAGCTATCCTACTTTCACTGAGAATTCTGAAAATACATTTAGACTTTAATTTTTATTGTTCTGGAGAGCAAGTTATATGCTAGAACAGACCAACTTGGTTTTAGCCATTAGCAATAGAGAATTTGTCTCTAAAACACTCCAGATTCAAGATGATTATCTCAGGAAAATGTTAATTGCTTGAATGTTCTTGTACAAGGAGCTTTATTGGGATTCAGCTGTAATTTAGCAACTGTATTTTAAAAAAATTAATTCGCAATCCAAAATCAAAACCATCTTAGCATCTTCATGGGAAAAAACAAAACAATGTGTGACTAAATCTCTCCTTTGCTTAGAAATAGTCATAAAATAGTTCCTGTGTTTCTGCCAGGTGGATAAGGATTTTGCTTTAATAGGATTTAAAATTGAGAAGTGCCAGAAGCTTGGTTTACTAGAGACAAAGTAGATGCTTTTAAATGCTTCTATTAATTGCTGTGGACTATTTGCTGATTACCTGGGAGGATACCAGCTTCAACCAGACATGTTTTCTGTGGGTAATATTCAACTTTTTTAACTCTTGCCTTCTGTGTATAGCAGATGAATGAAATTAAAAATCCCCAGATTTTAGGCCAAGTGTAAATTAGCAAAGTGGGTGGCAGTTAATACACAAATTTTGTATAGTTCCAGTAATACCATTGGCCTTTCCCCCCAGTTTATAAGTTACTTTTGGCAATAACAACCCGTGTCCAATGTGAACTGCTCTCTGATCAGGTTGCAGCCTAGAAAGGAGCCTGAGTTAAGTTTTTCTCTCATAGGACCATGGTGGAAAATAGAATCAAAATTAGCAGATAAACAAATAAAATCTCAAGGACAATAACTGAATAAACATGTCTGCTAAGAAATTTTCTAAGGGAAAATCTGGCATCTCTCACTTAATGAGAAATAGTGAGGAGGAAAGCATGTCTGGAGTTCCTAAATGCTGAGGCCAAGCAAGCAGAAGTTGATTTGCAATGTCAAACGCCAGGTTCTTGGTCTAAGTAACCTAAAACTTTGCACGGCAGGATGTGTTTTTTCAAGCTGGTTTGACCTGAGCCAAAATCACACCATTTATGAGACCAGGTGAGTGGGTGCAGTGCAGTAGCTTCGGTTGATGAGGTCCCAGATGATGCACTCCTTCCCCTGTCCTCAGCGTTTTAAAATGGAAATTGGAATAATATTAAAAAGCATGTTATACTGCTGAAACTTTTAGAGTAATGTGCATACAGGCTGGTGTGCAGGCCTTTTCCAAAGGCAGTGCTGTTGTAAGGCAGTTCCTTAGGTTATGATCCCACATTTGGAGTTATCCCCAGAGCATCACCCTGGAAGTCAGCCCACACACGGCTGGTCCAGTGCCTCTTATGTTACACAGGAGCTCCCAGCAGGCTCTGCCGGGGCCCGGGAGGACTCGTGGTATTATGGGCCAGCAGCAAATGGCAGGATGTGTCCTATATTTTTGGGGACTGAGGAGAGTAAGGGGACTCATAAAAAGAAATATATTTAATAGTGCAGAATGAAACAACAAATTGAAATTGCCCTGAAATCCAATTCTGGGATTTTATAATCCACAGAAACTTATTAACTTCAGAGACCTGTGCAAGCTGGGGAAAAAAAGTAAGCTTTTCATTCCATCCCCAAAACATAGAGAATTTAGAGCATTTTTATGGTGCATTTTAGGACAATGACCTGGACAATGTGTTCAGCTGCTTCACTTGCCTCATAAACCCCAGTTTATACAGTCCTGGAATCAATCCTGTTGTGTTTTGGGCTTTCCAGAGCAGGGACTGCCAGTGGAAGCACTTTATGATATAAAGCTAATGTGTCAAAGGGACATAGACCAGAACTATTGCGTTCACCTCCATGGTCAATAGGACGCAGATATTTAGGCATAAATAACCCTTGCTGTGGGACAGGGAGAACCTCTCTCTGCAGCCCAGGGTTTGAGGGCACTTGTCTGTTCTCCAGGACCTGATCTTCTGAATTTATTTACACTAGGTAGCACAACTTGAGCAAGTGAGACACCCCAAAACACCCCAAAAAAAGGAAATTGAAGTTGATGTGTCCTCTACAGTTGGCTCGATTTTGCCAAGGATGTGCCACTTTCTGGTGTTGAATTTTCTGTAGTAGTGCTTGAATTTATTGTCTACCTATTCCCCGCCCATCCACCCCCCCCCAAAAAAAAAATCAGAAATACTAAATATATATTTTAATTGTTTTATAGCTGCAATAGGTTCAGTCGCATAACTTTGATTTTCAGAGAATGAGCCCCCTTCCCCAGTTCCAGATATAATTCTTAGTCTGTGTTTTAACTCCATTTTCCAGCTCCCCATGCCAAGAGTGCAGCTGGAGCAAAAAGGGCCAGAGTGTCCAAAGGCTGAAGTGTGGGAACACATGGAATATCCCACTCTTGGAGGTGAGCAAAAGCTACGTCTCCTCAAACCAGATCCCTCACTCACTGCTTGGGTCTTTGCTCTGGACCTTTGGTTTCTTTGAAGGCTGGAGAAGCCTAAGGAGGAAAACATCTGGGACATGGAAGTGCAGGGTTTGTCTTTAGAAGAAAAGAAAATGGGTTTAGGAGAGTTAACTCTTTTTTACCCACCCAAATAGATTGATTTCTGGAGTACCATTTGAATGCCTACTTATTTTAGCCAAAGGGGTCTGCTTGCAGTTAATATTTCTGCAGCTTTTGCAAGTTTTTAGCTCTACAGAGAGCAGCTATTATAGGCAAATATTTTTGCTATTTCTTTTTGCACTGATACACGACAGCACTGGGGCCGCAGCTGTACTTCCAGCCACACGGTTACAACATGCACGGTGCTACGCTGCCACAGCAGAGGCAAAGGAGAAAAATCAGAATTCAAGCCCTGTCTGAAAAGTAAAAGGGACAAATTAGTTTCTTGTCACTGCACTGCAATAAATACATTGTCATTTTTATACCCCAGTGAATCATATTCTCCATTTCCCCCATAACTATTATACAGTCTGCTGGCAGTACATCATTTTTTGGTAATTTTATTTTCACCAATTGTTTTATGAAATTTTTGAGTTTTATGGACACTAAAACAAATCTAGCCTGCAAGTATTATAGCCCTTTAAATCACTGGCAGGAAATCTCAAGGTTCCTCCAGACTGTGAGAGAAGGAAGCTTTAGGAAAGAAAGATTGCTCCTAGCTTATAAACTGAGCAAAAACCCAGAGATAAGTTTGTAAAAGGGATATACATCATCACTGGCAAAAACCACGACATAAAACAACATCTCTCCGCTCAGCTCCCTTAAGAATAAAAATGGATTTTTATTTAGCAGAAACACTAAAGTAGTTGGGGAAAGGAACACACAAGTTTTTCCATGCTTTCTTAACCATAACAATCCTTATTTCCTACAGAGCCACTGTCAGGAACAGGCTTGGCTAATTTGCAGTTAGTTGTAGTCCCAAAGCAGTGGGAACCAGGCAGAAACCCCTAAAACTAACCTGAATGCACACACTACTTGGCTGAATTCGGTCCTCATGATGCCAAGGAAATGGTGGCACCTGGGCATGGGGAGAAGGGACCTGGCAAGTTCTCCCAAATTGTCTTTAACATTTGCTGACTCCTTTCATCACTAATCCATCTAGATTGTTTTTTTGAGAAAGTTTTACCAGTTGCACAAAATTTCAGATGGGAAATGGGACACCCTGTAGAGCCACCCCACTTGCAGGTGGCTTGGGATGAGCCCCCAGCCCCGGGAAGGCGGGTGAAGACCGAAGGAAGCTGCTGTGGTCCAGCCTCTGCCTGATATCAGCAGGTATCTCTGGCCTTGCAAAACAAGTTACTCAGCTTTGGCTTTCTGAGGAGCAAAGGTTATGGTTTCCAAAACTTAAATCTAAACTGAGTCATAGAATCATAAAATCATCTGGGTTGGGAGCAACCTTTAAGATTGAGTCCAACCATGAACCTAACACTGACAAACCACCACTAAACCATGTCCCTCAGTACCACCTGTATCCATCTTTAAAATACCTCCAGGGATGGTGAGTCCACCACTTCCCTGGGCAGCCTGTTCCAACGCTAGATAAACCATTCGGTGAAGATATTTTCCTAATATCCAATAATAAATCACTGATTATTTAATTTTTTGTAAATAAGGTCTTTGTTCTCAATAGATTGCTTGATGCACTTTGCATATATCTGAATGTGAGAAAATAAAAGTAGATGAGATGATCTTGCTTAGGTGGAAACATTAAGAAAGAACTTCCTTAGCTAAGTAATCCTGTAAATCCTACAGGTGCAGATGGACAAACCTTCATCCCAATTCCGACACGAACTTTGCAGTCTTGAATGAACTATTCTTTTTTTCCTCCTGCCTTTTTTAATTTACCTCAATATTTTTCAAGAATCTGAATATTTTGATTAAATATTTGTTTTGTGATTTGAATGAAACATTGTTTTTAGACCGAATTGATTTACTTTTAAAAAATTACTTAAAATTTTTTAAAAATATAATGGAAACAAGAAATTTGAACAATAATATTAAAATGGCTGCTGTTCCTCAGAACTAAGGTCCACTGTGGCCAGAAGCAGAACACTATAACAGTATATGCCTATAATATTTCTCTCGGTATATCCTTCCAGCAATCTGTTATGTAGGAACTTATGAGCCAAAGGGAACACATTTGTTAATGATCCTTGATGGATTTTTCCTCTGTGAATTTATTGAGTTGAACATATGTACGCTCATGACTTCCACAGTATAATGTGGGAATGATTTCCACTCTGTAACTTGTTGTGTGATTAGGGGAAAAAAAACCCTCCATTTTTTTACTTTTAGACTCTGTGCTTATCTCTCTTCTCATCTGATGCCTGACTTTTTGCTTTGCAAGAAGGTATGAACTATCACCACCCATTTCCCTGCCCAAGTGTTGCCCTTGAGCTTAAATATTCCTACCCTCGTCTTACCTGGCCATACCTTTCCTAGTCTCAGAAGCCCAGGTTGACTTCTAATTTTTGGACCAAAAAAAAACTTTCCCAAGGGTGTGTGGGTGCTGCTCCCAGAATGGGGTTGGGTTTCCACTCTGCAGATTTGGGAGGCTGTAACAGCAACCCTCATGTGTTGGCTAAAAATCAAGCGTAGGTTGAGGTGTGCTTCAATCCTTTCCTCTTAAAAGTCACAAAGAAATGAAAGTGGTAGATACTTCCCTGAGCAAATAGTGTTTTGGTTGTGTAATTAAACTTTCTGAAAAGGAAGTACAAGCTAAAAATCTCTATTTGTTAAGTTAACATTCCCAGACTGTGACCTTCAGACTGTATATTCTGGGTAAGTTAGTAAAAAAAAATCAACCTGTGGCTAATTTTCAAGCTCTATTTTTTAATTACCTGTAAAAAAAAAGACCTATGGGTTTGAAAGCGAACTGACACAGACTCTTTACAGTCCTGGTTTTAGGAGCTGCCGTACATTTTGTCTCTCCAGAACAAGGCAGTGCTACTCTGTGTCTCAACACATGACTGTTTGGGTGTTTCAGGGGAAGATATCTTTAACAACATGAGGATCACTCCCTACCCACGTGGATGGTGATGTTTTTCCTGACTCTAACAGAAAAGAATCTTCCATCCCGAGGATTTATAACTGGCTTGTATTCTAATAGAGGCTAAACACATGACAGAGGTGAGGCACTTTTTAATTTGAGTGATTGTGAAGAAAAGCAAGGAGGAGAACAAGGTACAATGGAGTGAGGAGTGAGTAGATGTGCTCAGCAAGTCTTGATCCCTTCAGGAGTGCTGGTTTAAAAACAGGGCATGGTTGGACAATTGGCATGAAATTTGGGGTGTAGCTGCATCAGGCCAAGGGGTTTTACACCAGTATGCATTGACGGGACAGGAGTTAACTTGAGCTGTCTAAAGCAAGTTCACATCTCTGGGGCTGTAGAGCCATGCCAGCAGCATCACACGCTTGGCTGGAAAAAGGCTTCATAGAGTTTGGTTTGCAGCCTTCCTATGCTGACTTTTAGAGAAGGGGTGTGCTCTGAGGAACCAGCAGCAAGGGAATTGTAAGGAAGGGTTTTGCAGGAAGAAAGTGTCGGTGAAAGAAGGCCTTGCAGCTCTTGGGAGAGAAAAGGCAGCAGCAGGCAAACCCCCAAGCCCGTGGTGGGACCTGGTGCAGCTCTTTGCACAAAGTGCAGTTCTTAATTTTTTAATTTTTGCTTTCTGTAGCTGAATCTACTTCTTTTATTACTTTTTTTTTTTGCTTTTATTTTTTTTTCTTACGTGCTGTTTAATCTCAACTCAGAGCCCCAGCACTGGTGCAGTGTTACAACAGTTTTGTCATGTTGGCTGTCACCGTGCTGACAGCCCCGTGACAGCTGGCAGATGTACAGATGATGGATGTTTTCTCCCTTGTGCAAGGACGATGGGATAAAAGTGCAAACAAACTGGGTAATAGATGGGAAAAGCAGAGCAATGTTGATAAGGCCTGGTCCTCACTCTGTGATGTATGGGAAAGCAAGCTGTGGGCAATTTGTTTCAGAGAAATGAGGGACTCTTTGTAGAGAGGGACACGAGGAAAAGAAGGAGGTAAAAAAAAAAAAAAGAGAGAAAATGAAGAAATAATAATAATAGCAGGGGGAAAATACCCAAAGCTTGTCTTTATTCTGGCAACTCCAACCCATTGTTATGGAAATAGGCAAATCTCATTTCAAGGACAGGCTCTGGGGTCCCGGCATACAATGGGGACCTCAAGAGAAGGTGTCTGTGCTGGAAACACTGGGTTTGTCTTTGTTTGGCTCCTGCTGCTGCATTCATCTCTCCGCTGGCTTGCCAATAGCACCTCCTGTTATTTATGGTATCTAGGTGTTGTCTGAAGGAGCTAACAAATGATTGCACTGAGTACAAGCAGGCAGATAAACTTTTCAAGCTGCTCAGTTAAACTGGATAGTTGAGTAGTTCATACACACATCCGGATTCAAGTGACAAGGCTGCTGATCTCTAAAAGCCTGTGTGGCTGCATGGTGGGCTCAGCTCTGGAGGCTCTGACTTGAAGGTGAGCCCTCCCTACGGACACCTTCATACCCAGCTCCTGCTTCCAGGACTGGAAGGAGGAAGGTTATAGGACAGTTTGAGTTGGAAAGGACCCCAAAGATCATGAAGTTCCAACCCTGGCAGGGACACCTCCCACTAGACCAGGTTGCTCAAAGCCCCATCCAACCTGGCCTTGAACCCCTCCAGAGATGGGGCAATCACAGCTTCTCTGGGCAACCTGGGCCAGTGTCTCACACCCTCAGAGTGAAAAATTTCTTCCTGATATCTAATGTAAATCTCCCCTCTTCTAGTTTGAAACCATTACTCCTTGTCCTATTGCTACCTACTCTTGTTACAAGTCCTTCTCCAGTTTTCTTGTAGGTCCCCTTTAGGTACTGGAAAGAGCTTTAAGGGTCTCCCTGGTGCCTTCTTCAGGCTGAACAACCTCAACTCCCTCAGTCTTTCTTCATAGGAGAGGTGCTCCACATAGAAGATAGATGCAGATGGGCATTGGTGCAGGTGATCATGAGCCAAGGGTGACATTCGCCTTGTCCCTGAGAGCAGCAGACTGTAGGCTGGCCCAAAGTCAGGGCGGGTGATAAGGGTGGGATAGCCACCAGAGAAAGTTGGACATCCCCCAGCAAGTGTGCAAGGAGGGGAAGAGGATGACTGTGTTTCCGGCTCTGCCTTGTCACTCTTGGGAAGAGACTGAGTGCTGAGAGGCCCTTTAAAATGGAAGGAATGTCTTCCAGGGCTCCCATATGGATCCCTAATATTAATACCTTGGTGCCGTTACTGCTACCACGGATGTAGGTGCCCTCACGCACCCACTTACTGCCATGTACATTTTCAGGACGCCTTCATCTCCCCTCACTTCCCTTCCACCTTCAGTTCTGTCACTGTCAGGGGCTTATTTAGGCCCATAATAGTGATAATTTATTGCAGCACACTTCCTACTGTGAGTAAATAAGTCTGTCTCCTTTAAACTCCCTGGGCAATTAGAAGAATGAAAGACTGTGCCACGTATTAGCATTTATTTTCTCCCAGCATTTATACAAGGCCATTTTCCTGCTGACAAATTGTGGGGCAAATTGTTCTCGAGAAAGTCTGTCAGATGAAAAGGTGTTATGATTAAACTGTTGGCGTAAATCTGGGTGACAATAAATCCTTTTATTGCATTAACTGGATTTATTTGCTTGCAACTACCATTAAGAATTCGAAGAAACAATAATAAACAGGTTGATTTTGCACCTGCTTAAGGGTAATTAATATGAACTCTAAAAATAGCGAGTCTGCTTTAAAAAAAAAGCCATTTAGTGATCTAGAGGCTGCTGATGAAGAAATGGATGTAGGATTGGCTGTATGTGTCTGTTAGCATTGCATTCACAAAAATCCTAAAATTTTTGATGTAGGGGGTCTCTCCTGTGTCTGTTCCAGATAAGAGGGGATTTACAGCGAAGGCTTTGCTGCTAATGGGCTGCTTGTGGAAAGGGTCTGTGTGCTCCAAGCAAAGAAAAGTAGCTTCTTGTTTCAGTAAGAGTTAAGCCCCAATTATCCCTTTTGCCAGCTTGGAATAAAGGAAACGGCAATATTGTTTACCTATGTTTAAAAAAAATAATTGCATGGGAGCAAATACATTGAGAAATATCTGGGAAGGTTACAAGAACAAGAAAATCCTGTATGTCAAAAAGATAAAAAAAATTTTGTGTTGCTTTGTGAAAAAAAAAAAGCATTAGGTATTATGAACATAAAAGGATAGGATAAAGCTAAAATAGAACTATCAAGATCAAAAATGTGTAAGTTGGTTATATGTTCAGGTGGGAAGTTACATAAAAGTGAAATTTTGATATGTCTTTTCCAGAAAGGGTCTTGGAGAAGACTACATGAATTCATAAAAGGCCTTCTGAGAACCCACAGAAGTGATGTCAAGTGGTGTCACCTTCTGGATATCCACCTTGTTCCCATCGCTGGGGGAGCTGCGTGAAGAATCAGCAATGAATAAGCATCTTCTGCTCTCCTGGGTTCATCTCATCAATTTGATCTTCCACTTTTAGTGTTGAATGAGCCTTTTCTTCCCTGCCCTCAGCCTCCCTGACAGAGAGATGTAGAACATCAGTTATGGTTAGATGAAATAGTAGTATAGCTCTAGACATTAGGACGGTGATAGCTAGTAGAAATAGGAGCCTACTTCTGCTGGTATTGAAAACATCTGAGAGAATTCCTTGACAGATCTTGCTTCATCCTCCAACATAAACCATTTGCTGGATAGGGAAGGGGTTACACTGGGGGCTGCAGTGGCCCAGAAGGGTGTGTTGGTGGTGCCAGTGGAGTATTTCTCCCCATCAGAGTCTCTGTGATTTATGATGCTGCTGTTTCCTCCTCCTTCCCTTTGCAGCACCTGAATTTGTGGGGTTTTGGCTTTGTGTGGGAGATCCTTGTTAAGGTCTTGTTAAGGGTGTGGGTGAATGTTTTGTGGCCTGGGGAGGGCGAGCAGCTGTTCTGCTAGCCCTTCTGAAGGGGTTCAGGCTGGGTGTTGTGTACCTAAATTAAAACCACCACCCCTTTCTCTGCCCCCGCCCCCCCCCCCCCCATCTTGTGTTTTTCAACTACAGCAGTTCTTGCAATTCTGAGAAAAATCTTCCAAATGGGAACAGATTCCTTAGCTGAAGAAGAGAAAATTCAACTCATGCTTCTGTTATTGCAACTTGGTGACTACACGGAGTCGTTTCTTTCCCAGTCTGTTAAGTTGAATGTGCAGGTGGTGTCAGTTTTTGCCAGTGCTTTTATTATCCAAGTTCATCCTACTCTTCCCTGATTTGTGGGCAGTGAGCTGGTAAGAGAACGTAAATGATTTTGTGTGTATTGAACCAGCCACTTTGGAGGAGGGTTGTGGGTGTTTTTTATTCTTGCAATAGAAGTATTTGTAGCAGAGGGGTGTGAGGGGTGTTGGTTCCAGGCACCATGGCTTGCGAGATAGTTGCTGTGCTACAACCAGTCACATCTTATTATGGTGGTTTTGTGACTCGCAGGGCTCATGGTGTTACAAATGGAATTGGTTTTCTGTAATGTTTTTAGTATTTTTCCACATCTTTACTATTCTTCCACACTCTCTAGATAAGAGGGGCAGCATGTGTGCTGCCACACTAATGACTCGTGAACACTCGTGAAATCCCATTGATTTTAAATTATGCACTTTGGGGAGTGATTTGCTGGAGCTGCTAGTATGCAGAGAAGGGTTGAGATGATTTCTCAGTCACTTTCCAAAGCAGAGAACCTGCTTTTCATCTGCATTTGGCCTGGGCATTGCATTTAAGGTGTCCCCCTCCATAGAGAGCAAAGTAATTGGGTTTGCACTAGCATTAGTGAACCTGAGTCCCAGCCCTGCTGCCATCACCTATGGAGGTGTCAAGGTGGGAGGAGAAGACCTTGCCCACTGATTTCCCAGTTGCCTATAGCTCTCTCTGCTTTTATTTGTCCCAACTGCTGGATCACTCACTGCCTCCTTTGACAGTTCCATCAGCCTCTCCCATGTTGAGAGCTAGTCAGAAATATTTCAGTCAAAACTATTTTGGGGAAAAGGCTGATAAATTCCTGGTTTTTTTTCCAGGACTATCTCAATTTGAATAATGCCTTCCATTGGAAGGTTTCTTAGATACAGGATTACATTGAATGAGGTTTCCTCTGTAACTCGGAGAGGCTCTTCACAACCCCCTGGGACAGGAGTTGTGCTGATTTCAGATGCTCAGGTGGGATGAGGACAGGCTTTGTTCAGAGTTCTGCTCAGGGACTTCTGACCATTTCAGGGCAATGGCACTGATTTCTACTTCTCTCTGAATTTTATGGTAAGTAGTTCATGATTTAATATCCTGAGTTTATTTACTATAGCAGTGTGAAGAGTGGGAAGCTTCTCCGGACTGTGTCCCCAGAGCAGCAGCAGGTCCCTCCCTCCCAGCGCCCTGCTGAGGCTGGTAAGGTGTCATGTGTTGCTTTCTCTTTCTTTTTAAAGATTTCTCACCCAGGTGCAGGAAAGACTTTCTTCTTTACGCCTTTAACACTTGTACAGGGCAAGTGCACACATTTCTCTGCTGTTCTACTCCTATCACTGACTTGTATAAAATTGTCGCATGTTAATTAATTTGGCACAGAAGTTTTCAAATGGGGATGTGTGGAGCAAAGTGGCTCCTGTTGCAGTTTGACAAGGTTATCGGAGGGTGATGTTGTAAATATTTTTCATCCATTATCGGATTATAAAACCCGTGCGTGACGCTGCTGCTTGGCGTTGCAGGGGGATGGAGAGCAGGAGCACGGCTGTTAGCTGAAGAGGTGAGGTACCATCACTCATCTGGCTGATCGGGGAGATAGGGCTCCCAGTAACAGCTGATGTGCATGAACATGTGTTTGTATTAAAACTCATTATTCAGATCAAAAAGAGCAGCAGATCTATTTGGATTTTACATATATGCCCTTTTCTTCTTTTTTTTTTTTTTTCTTCTGTTTCTGATTTTCATCAGAAAACTGTCTCTTTCAAACTGTCTCTTCCTGACAGTTTCCCTTCAATTTTTTCTTTATCCTGCTCCATAACACCAGCACAAAATATTAGAAGCACCACGGGCTGTGTCAGTTCTTGGTCCATGTGCTCCCTTCCCTCCCTCCCTCCCTCCATGCAGCCTGACCTGCCTGTCGAGACCAAAACCTGATTTTTGCTGTGCAGGGCCTCATTCTGCATTGACCCCTCATCATTACTGTAATAAAAAAGATGAATAATGTAAATCGTAAACTATTTACTATAGTGTTAAATATAGAGCGCTGTAATTCTGCGCAGTTATTCTGTGCTTTTCCTGCAAAAAGCAGGATTCAACTTCTTTATGTGTAAAATGATACTGAACCATAACTACCTTATAATAGTGCTACGTTATTCTATAGTTATAGCCCTAAACACCACAGCTTTTATCAATTTTACTGGGTAGGTTTCATTCTTACCATAAAAAACCAAATTTTTAATAGGGGTAGGTGGTGGTGGAAGAAAATGACTAATAAAACAGTTCTGATGGACTTGGCTATGACTTGGCTGGGCCCAAGTCTTCCTTGCCTGTCTTCTGAAGGACATTAAATTCTCCATCTCTCCATACTCTCAGTAATCTCTCCTTTGTCTTCAGTTTCTCAGACGGTAGCAGCCAGGGGCTTTCTTGGTGCACCTCTAGTTGGGATGTACTTAGAATCAGGAAGGTGCTCCTGAAGCAAATCTCTTGGCTGTCTCCACTTACTGCATTTTGGTTTGCTGTCACATCTCTGTGTCTGACCTAAATTCCTTTAAAACCAAGTGAAATGGAAAAAGCTCTTTAGACTTGTGACTGCAGCCACCAGGGAGCATTTTGGCCATGGGACCAGGCTGCCACTAATCTGGAGCAAAAAAACGTCTGGGCTGTGGCTAGTGGGGATGTCAGGTCCTCAGGAGTCTGGCTCTGCAGCTCCTCTTCTCTTGGTGAGCATTCCCAGGCGATGCAGACGGACATCACCTTCTGAGTTTCAGAGCTGGACAGGAGACGCAGTGGAGCCACCCAGTTGACTTTGAGAGTTGCTCATGCCCTGATTTTGGTTCATTTGGTGCAGGCCCTCCATTCTGAACATTTTTAAACAGAAGATGTTTATAACTTCTCTGCGGGCTGGTTTGGAAAGCACAAGCACTCGCTGGCAAGCGCTTGCTGAGCAGACAGACATGTGCATGGCATTAGAGCAGCCATCCAACACGCAGGCACGTCCCTGGCCTTTGTCAGGCTTCTGAGACTTTTTGCAAGGTTTGGCTTTACTCCTTCGTGGCCCACGTAAAAGTTTGGAAATCATGGTTTGTCTTCTGCTTCCCTCCCCTTGCTTGCCCGGGGCCGGACTGACAGACGGACATGCTCCCCCCTCCCCGCAGCAGTGATCTATGGACACTCAGAGCCCTGGCCACATTAATGGCCAAGACCCTGCGAGTTAGGTAGAATTTCTGTCCATTTAATTGAGAAATGCTACTCATACAGAACTGAATGCACTAACCTAATTTACCGCCGTGTCTTTCTGTCTGTCCAGCCTTTTGTTTTTTTTCTCTGCATCCTATATGCTGCCATTGTATCTTATTACTAGGTGGATTCTTGCTTGGCTGAGCCGAGATCAAAAAGTAATTTTTCTTTTTGCAACAGCCGATTAGAAATTCATTTATTTTCACATTAGACATTTGACCAATACCTCCCTCCCCCCAATGAACCGGTCCCCCCCAACTTCAGCAATTTAGCTCCATTTGTATAGTCTGCATAATGGAAGATAGTGAGCCTGTTAGAAAAATGTGGCCCAGGGCAAAAATTAAATGCAGAATCATGTATCAGAAATGAGATGTATTTACTATTGTTTTTGAAAATTAATGGTGCATTTTTAGTTTTTATAATGTAATTTAATGATGCAATTCATCTAATAAAAAAACACATTTTAACTCAGTCATACAGACCTACTGGGGCAGGACAAAATGTACCTTTCAGATGTAAGGTTTTTGAAAAATGCTTCGGGCTCCTTTTTTTTGAATGCAAGAAAGAAACTCTTTGCGTGCTTTGGCTAACAGCTGGGGTATCAGCAGGAGTCCAATAAAAAGGACATTTTTCTTTCTAAATATTGGTGTTTGTGCAGCATACAATAATATTATAAATGCAGCAGTGGGTTTGAAGTACAATGCTGCAGCTGATTATAGAATGCCATATGGTGCTGGCATGTTAAACCGATACAGATTGAACATGGGCTGTAGCTTTAAATGCTGTGGACCAGCGATTGCACTGAACTAGAATAAATACACTATGCAGTGTCAATATTCGGAGCTGTCATGTTCAGCAGCAAACAGCAAACTCTGTCAAAATAACATGAGCTGACTGAAGAAAAACCCACAAAAGTCATCACTGAGCACATACTACTTCCCAAGAGCAGCTCTTGGCGGGTCGTGGGTTGGGGGGAAAGACCTTTCCCACTTCCTCAGAGTGTTATTTGACTTCAGAAACTCAGGAACAAGGGCTGGGAGGAGTCCCGGGTGCCCCAGCTGTGGCACTGACAGATTTTAAAACATGGGTTCTGCTCCGGCTCTGTTGTACAGAAATGCCTGTTCCTCCAGGGGTTTTTTTTGTGTTTAGAACTTTAAAACCCTCTTTATCTGTTTCTGCATCATGATTTTCATCTGCTTTGCAAAGTTCTTGAGTGTCATGTGCCCTTGTAAAATGAACATGGAAAGATTTCCCACAGATTTTAAATGCAAAGTGTTCAAAGTGCAGTTCTACAATAGGGACAAGAGGAGCCAAAGGGGAGCTTCCTGCTCTCCCCCACCCCCCGTTACTGGCTCCACTGGGATTTGGGTGATGCTGAAAATGGACCTGCCCAAGACACAAAAAGGTGAGGTTTTGCCTTAAGCACAGAGCTGGAGGTGAGGGGAATGCAGAGGTGAGAGGATGGGGCTGCCTTTTCCAGTAGGGACAGAGGCTTATGGCTGACTTCAACTGATCAGGATAATTTCCACTTACTTTTTTTAAAGGTGCTCCTAGAAAATATATTTGGGGTTGATTTCCAGTTTTAAAATATGCCCTCACTGCTTCTGCAAAACCTTTTATGGAAGTTGTAGCTAAACATAAAGTATCTAATACTGTTTTTAGATAATCTCTCTCCTCTGGATATTAAAAATATACATTTACCAGGAAGATTTGAACTTAACTGCAATCAAAACTGCCCATTTGACACTGGAGTTGCTTTTGGTTCAAAGCTGGGGAGGAGGGGAAGTCTTTTCATTTGTGGGTGAATTAAACATCCATTTTTCTTTGTTTTCTGCCTTTAGTGCCTGATTTCCCAGAGGGCGCAAGGAGATGGCTCCTGTGACAGGTAAAAGGGGAGCTCTCTCATAAACTCTGGCACCGAGCTCCTTGAGGGATGCCCTTGGGTGTTTATGTGAGGTTTAGTAAAAGGAAATGTGAGCAGTTTGGGTCTAACAGAGACCCCACTGCTCAAGTTCCTGATCATTTTATAGGTACAGAAATGAAATACTCAGGTTGGGTCGCTGTTTGGGCAGGTTTCACTGAATCCGAGGACTTGCCTTCCCCTCCTGGCCTATTTCTGCTCCCGCATATTACTCATCCTGAGCTTCTCTGCCAGTGAATGGATTTTGAACCATCCCAACTCATCCTCACTCCTGCTCTCCCCAGCCAGCCTCGGGCAGACAGTCCCTGTGTTGTTCTTTTCCTTTCCAATTTTCCAGACATAAGATGCAACCTCGGTGAGAAGAGCACAGCAGGGACAAAGCATCAAGCCCAAAGATCAAATCATCCACGAGGTTGCTGATGGCTTATTGCATGCTGAAACTCAGTGTACTGTTCAGGCACATGAGCAAAAAGTGAGGATCGCTGTGCCTTTTCAATACTCAGACTGTGTTTGAGCAGTGGCAGAGGCGAAAAGGTTTGACCTCATGCACGGTTTTCCTGTGCCCCATAATTTAAACAACATAGAGAAATGTGCTCGGGCTACAAACACAGCATTATTTTCATATTTTTTAATTTATTTTTTTTAAATGGAGCTAGCTAGATAACTTTATGACCATCATCATGTTTATAGCTTGATGCACCGGAGCTGGCTCGATCCCAGCACTGGATTTACAGATGGACAAGGAGGTCCCTGGCTCCTGCAGCACCAGTGTCCTGGGCTGTCTGGTGACTTTATAGCACTTGGGCTTCATTCTGCCTCCTCGATGGTAGGTACCAGATGCAACTGGGACTAATCCAGTCTTGGCTAGCTGGCAGTAGAGACTTTTGTGTAATGTGTATTTATTGATTTTTGTTACCTGTGTTGCATTTAAAATCTAGTGAGACAAACATCTGATTTGATGTGGCAAATCCTATATAGGGCTTGATATTGGGAAATCAGTGGTGCTTATGGACTTAAGCTTGTTGAGGTTCAATAAGGCCAAGTGCTGGGTCCTGTCCTTGGGTCACAACAACCCCAGGCAGCGCTACAGGCTGGGGGCAGAGTGGCTGGAGCTGCCCCGCAGAAAAGGACCTGGGGGTGTTGGTCGACTGTGGGTTGAACATGAGCCAGCAGTGTGCCCAGGTGGCCAAGAAGGCCAACAGCATCCCGGCCTGTATCAGGAACAGGGTGGTGAGTAGGACTCAGGAGGTGATTGTCCCCCTGTACTCGGCACTGGTGAGACCCCACCTCGAGTGGGGAGGGAGCTGGGGTTGTTCAGTCTGGGGAAGAGTAGGCTGAGGGGAGACCTTCCCACTCTCTGCAACCCCTGAAAGGAGGGTGTAGGTGGGGGGAGTTGGACTCTTCTCCCAAGGAACAGGTGATAGAACAAGAGGAAATGGCCTCAAGTTGGGACAGGGAAGGTTCAGGAAAAATTAGGAAAAATGTTAACACAGAAAGGGTTATTAAGCCTTGGAATGGGCTGCCCAGGGAAGGGGTTGAGGCACCATCCGTGGAGGTATTTAAAAGACGTGTTGACATAGTGCTTAGTGACATGGTTTAGTGATGTTTTTTTATCAGAGTTAGGTTGATGGTTAGACTAGATGATATTAAAGGTCCCTTCCAACCTAGACAAGTCTATGATTCTATGATTCTAAGCTGGGAGTAATACTTGAGTTTTACAACTGAATGGTTGCAGGAGGCTGCAAATGAGGTAAAGTAAAATATTTTCTGTAAGGAATATCTTGGGTTAATCTATTCAATAAAGAGGTAGATCACTGCTAGGCTCTGACCTCTAGATGTATTTTATATTGAGAAAGAAACTAAAAGGAATTTATTGAGTTTTAGGGTTTTTTTTTCTTTGCTATGGCTTGGTGTAATTTTTAGCAAATAAAACTGCTCAGGACAGAAATCCAAAAGGGAGCAGGCTGGAGTCAGGGGAACGTTGCACAGAGAGTGAGTTCTCACACGGGGAGACAGAGGTAGATTATAAAATAAACACATTTCTTACAGCTGAAGAATTCATTGACTTTTAAACGCAGTGAGTAAAAAAGTTGAGATAGACCTTACAGGGTAAAAAAATAAATAAATAAATTAAGGTAATTTCCTGGAGGTCTCTTTTTTTTTTTTTTTTTTTTTTTTGTGCAGGCTGTGTATCAATAAATTGGCACTGGATTTCAAAAAAAAAAAAATCATATAATTTTTCAATGAGAAATCCAAGCACCCGGGAGATGATGTTATGGTGTGAATTACATCGCAGAGTGGTTGTCAGCTGTCCCTGTCAGCACTTTTGCAGATGCCATAATGTGTAGTAAATGCTGTGACTGCAGCTACTTAGGATTTAGGATTACCGTGGTGCTGGTTCTAGGGGAAGCACCACAAATTAACAGCTAAAGAAACATGTCCCTTTTTCTTGAGCTGCCCTGTCCCTAAAAAAGGTGCTATGTGCTGCAAGCTGCCACTACTTTACCTGTGGCTATTTCTTCTCACTTTTTAAAATCAAGCATGTGTGTTCTTTTCCACTTTTGTGGGCTCACCAGAAGAATGGCAGTGTTTGGGATGACTCTCCTGTTAGTGTGTTACTACTAATGCTAATATACTTTAATGGTGACAATATAACCCTTCTTAAGGTTGCAGTTACTCTGATTGCTACCTAACTACACACGACCTGCTCCACAGACCCCACCTGAGATCAGGACTTCGTGCTATCAAGAACTCCAATCTAAAGAAAACAAGAAAACAAGAGTTTACTTTGTTTTTCAGATCCGGAACTGAGATGCAGGAAGACTGAAGGACTTCACCTATGGATCTCTTGGAGAGCTCTTTCCCAGTGACTCATGAAGGTGTTTCTTGCTGTATCAAATAGCTGGTGGGAATCCCCAGGTGAGGGATAAATAGCCTGGGACCCCTTTAATTCAGTAAGTGGCCCTCCTATTAAAAAGTTGATTAGAGGTAGTCTTTTTTTGCTAAAATACGCAAAAGCTGACAAAGCACAGCTTTTCTCCTCCCAGAATGAACCTTTTCAGATCACTTGTGGATGTTGTACAGACCAGACAGAGTGTTTACGGCCTCAAAAAGGGGGTTACTTCATTAGTGGGACATTAGTGCTGCAAATAGTGTTCTGTGGGGTCCCACCATGCCCCATCAGGACCCTTGGTAGGTGAGAGAACTGATCTGATGCCGACAGGTTTCGCTGTGCTTACTTTCTGCTTCCTCTTGTGTTATCCCATGAGGGAAAATAAACCAGATGAGCAACTGAGTCATCTTCTGAGGAACCTGTGTCACCCTGCCACAACCTGGGTTGACAAGAGTCTGATATCTGAAACTGGACTGCTTACAAAGGCCTTTCCTTCACAGAAGGAAATGGTTTATTAAGGGGATAAATCTCATAGTTTGTAGTGAACTGTCTTGCTGTGGCTGTTTCAATACTGTAGAGATATTCTCTATCCAGGAGATACTTTTTACCAGGAAATATGTAAAGGGATAGCAAACAAATCTAGGAGTCCTTTGCTACCAGTTTGCAGCCCAGATGAACTGGCCACAGTGGGCATCTGAGTACTACTCATGCACCGGTTTCTGAAAACTCCCCATTCTTGCAGTCGGCCAGGGAATAGACTCTCAGTCCTGTGCTGGTGTCCAGTTATTCCTCCTGTCTCTGAGCTCTTTCCCTCATATCCCTGCCCCTCTTGGCTCTCTCCTGTTCTCCCAGAGGAGTGCCGTGCTGGGCACCTGCCTGGCTCTGGGGGGAGGTTTGCAGTGTGAGCTCTCCTCCCGGCACCTGCTTTGTTGTTGCATGTTTGGTTTTTTGTGGGTTTGTTTTTTTTTTTTAATTTCCTTCTCATTAACCTGTGTCCAAGTGAGCAAAGGCAGGAGGTAACTTGGCTCTGAGAGCTGGAGCCCACCAGAGCCCACTCCGGCTGGAGACACAGTGTTCCTGGCCAGCAGGCACCTACTGCAACTTCATCTCTTCCCTCCAGATGGTACTGTTTGACCACATTGCAGCCACCCGTCCACCTGCGGGACCAGAGCAGTTATTGGGGTGAATTTAGCCATCTGCAGGCACAGGTACCGCCTTCCCCTGCTCTCAGGTAGGGGGACCAGGGCAAAACCCCTGCCTTACCTGAGGGACACCCAATTTCTGGGTGGGTTTGGGATGGCCAGGCACCTGCAGAGGAAGCAGGAGCCCAGCAGTGTTAGCGGGTGGTGGAAGAGGGAGTTTGTAGGTACAACCCCCAGCAGCGCAGTGAATGCCTAACATTAATGTGGGCAGTGAGTAATAACTTTACCCCAAGGGAATTTAACAGCTTTTTCTGGATGGATGGGCAAAGTTTTTGTGTGGTTTAATCAACTCCTGATCAGTTGAAGCTGCAGTGCTGCTGTGCTGGAGAAAAGGTGTCTTCTGAGAAGCTGGTGTGTGGAGCACAAGGCTGAGAGGGGGTAGAGGATTTATATATATCTTGTGATTTTGTGCTATGTAACTCAATGTTTTGTTTGTTCATGAGCCTGCATTAGAGGCACTGTGCTAGCCCTGGAGTCACTCCTGCCTTGCAAAGGTGTGGGAAGAACATCTTGTCTTCCCTGGGCCTAAATACTTGTAGATCCACACCAGTGCTCTGCTGTGCCTGCTGCAGTCTTCCTCTGCTCTGGGAATGATGCTGGACAGGGTCGGTGATGCTCAGCTCATTGCTGGGAGACGCTGTGTTCTCTTCGCCCTTCTCTCTGCGCACAGCTGCATTTCACTCCTGAAATCACAGCGTCCCTTTAGAGCCAATGATGTGGGAAATTACCTCTCCTTCACCTTCTCCCTTTGGACCTGGCCTGTGGTGATACTTTGGCCCCAAGGAGAGGGCAGTTATTTGAGGCTGAATTTAGCTGTAGGCTACATAAAGAAGTATTTGCCTTTTCCTATCGTGCTACAGATGCCCCGGGCAGCAACGAGCTGCCCTCCCAGCTGACACACACGTGTGCATGCCCCCATCCCGGGAGCCCTACACCACCATTCGCTGCTCGGGGTAAAACAAAACCAGCTGCAAACATCAGCACAGCATCAAGCCCAGCTGTTTTGCCCTGTGTTTGAGCAAGGTGGCAGTGAGAGTCGGCAGCACAACATGTAGTGCACGTGTAACGCTTGTGCACCTTCACACCGCTGTGCCCGTGTAAAAAGCACCAGAAACAGATGCCCCTGGATCTGCCTGAAATTCATTTGGCTTTTGATTTCCTCGCCTTGTGGATGAGGTGTCAAGAGCTTTGAACTTCTCCAGGTTGGAGGCTTTGGGTCTTTGTTAGTGGCTCGTCTCACTTGGTTCAGAGGCTTCGCCACGTGCCTGGCTTCGGCCGTGCTGGTGTGAACAGCTCCCACCCGGCCACGCGGAGCAAAGCAGTGGCTTCTGGCTGGAGTCGGCTATGCAAAGTCATAATGGTCTCCTGGTAGACCTATTGTTATTTCTGTCTTGTTGCCAGCCACTTCATGCTTCAGTTTTCATCAGAACAATCTTCTTCCTTTGAAAGAAAAGTAGCAGGTTAACGTGTATGTGAGGGAAATGGAAAACACTCCTCTGCCTCTCCCCAATGTGCTGTGCCGGTGTAGAGGGGCTTAGAAAAAGAAGTGATAAAAGCAATTAGTCATCTGTGGAATTGAAGGAGAAATGCCATCCAGTGCTGAGGTTTGTCTGGGTTCACTGTAAAACTATTAAGATTGGTGAAATCATCGGATGGAGGCTTGGAAAGGGTGGACAGGGAAGTGAATGTTTGTACTGGGTTGATTTTACAGTCTTTTGTTGTTTTCTAGAGCCTTGTGTCTTCTATGTGGACTTCTCATGCCCGGACTCTGTGCTCCAAGAAGGTGAAGATAGGTAAGGAGGGGTAGAGAAATGCAGATTGATTTTTTTGCCTGTGGGAGTTAGCTGGGTCTCTTGACTTCAGAGAGGGAAGAAGTAAGCACAGGCTCTGAAAGCAGGACCAAACCTAGAAGGTGAGTTTCCTCAACCCATGTCCCTGAAGGATTTTGCCCATTTGTGTCCACAACTCTGGTTAATCAGCCCAAAGTCCCCCCTCCTCCACTTTCTTATCTACTCACTGTAGATCTCAATTTCTTTCCACTGACCACTGACTGCTCTGAATCTCTCTGTGGAATAGAGCAGCTCAAAGACAACAGAGGCACCAGATAAATCATTCCTCCCTTCCCCCCCCTCAACCCAAATGCCTAAAGTGTCTTTATTATTAAAAAAAAAACCACTAAAAACCACACACGCAAAAAAAAAAAAAGCCGTAGCAAGAGAGACAGACACAAAGCAAAGGAAAAGGAGAGGTTTAGGCAGCAAGCCACAAATAAGCACCATCAATCATAGTGCAGTCAAAAATGTACATGTGTTGGTACCTGCTAGTTATTGGCAGTACTCAAGAAGTCTCCCGAGTACAATTTTCAGGGCTCCTTAGATAAATAAATAAATAAATAAAAGTCCATGTTCCTCTGAAAAACTGCTTGTCAGCACTGGAATGGCAGGTGCATTAACTCCCTAAGAACCAGATTATGCCCTGCATGAAAAAAAAAATGCAAACACAGAGAAATAAGATGTCAGTCAACTCCTGTATCCTCTCTAGTTGTTGGGGCTTTCTTTGATGGGAAGCATTTTGAAATATAAATACAGCCCGTTGTATAAATGAGTCTAGGAAAAAAAAAGAGATAAATATACACATGGTTTAGTTATCCTATCATTTTCCCTTAGGTCTATACTATGCTTTCCCTTTTCTTGGTTTTACTTTTATTCTTCTTAAATGTGGACTTCAAGTTGCTGGTGATGTGGCCTTGGCTGCTCTGCAGAGGTCCTCTAACACTTCTGGAGATACACCCCATCCTTCTGCTCCTCCCCGCTGCTTTTCATGTATTATTTTCATTTTAATCCAAGGAGAGTGACATTAGTCCCATTGGAAGTCCTGAAGGAGCAAAGTCCTGTCCCAGGATGAGTAAAGGTTGCACAACCTAGTGCCAGAAGACAAATGGATTTGGGGAAATGGCCATTAGCCCTTCCCTGAACTTGACAATGTGTTTCCTAAGATTCCTGTCACATATAGGAAGACGCTGATTATTTTTAGCTGTGGGTGAGCCAGCTGTTCCCAGGCTGACCTCCGGCCCTCCCAAGGACGGCAGAGATGTTCCTGGTTCTGCTCAGCTCTCCATGGGACGGCAGCAGGGATGGAAATGAGGACGGGAGGGAATGAACTCCCCTGTGCCTGCCAGCAGGGAAACCTCTTCTCAGTACCTGCTGCTCACCACTAGACCTTGGGGATAGTTCCTTTCTCTCTACCACCTTGGTCTCATTCAGCAGACCCACATGTAAGATCTGGCTGACTCTCAGGGTGCCCTTCTTGGTTTCAGCATAACCAGTGCAGGCAATAAAGTGTTAGGGGGTAGGTTTCACTGCTGAGTGGTGAACCTTGTGGTTCATTACTACCCACCCTTCCTTAGTTTCTCTGCAATCAGTCCCCCATTTAGTTCAATTCAAATGCCTTGGGCTACACCCACGCCTGCCACAGTCCTGTCCCAGAATGGGAATTAGCCATGGAGCAGGGCTGGCTTTGTGTGACTTGCCCGATGTCAGCGAGCCTGGCTGACAACTGGGCCAGTTTCAAACTGGTCACCTGGAGGCAACAGACACTTTGCTTCAGTGCAAATTCATAGAGCCATTTGCTTCTTTGTGGAGGGTATTTTGATAAGATGCGCAGTGCATTATACTCCTGGTGCTGCCCATTTTGTCACGTAGTGAAGATGTTTCCACAAGAACTCACTTTCTTACAGTCTCTCTTTTTTTTTTTTTTTTTTTTTTTTTAACCTCCTGGCTTGATTAATGAGGCTCAGAGATTTATGAACCTCCTTAAAACATATCTTCAGGGATGGCCCTAGATTGGATGAGACACTACACTGAGTGGAAATCTGAATTTTGACCATGGTTTCTTGTGGGAAATGGATCAAGGAGGTGTCCCATTTGAGAGTGGGAAAACAACAATTAGGTTGGGATTTATCTATTACTGATTCAGGATTTAAAAAAAAAAAAAAGCAGACTTGTCTGCTTTACCTGTGTCTAAGTAAAGTCTAAGCACAGTCTTGCTTCTCCAAATGCAATATCAAACAATCCCCATTTTATGACTGATCTAGAAGTTTTTCTCTGTCCGATAAGCGAGTTCTGCCTCTTTAATTTTTATGTATCTTTTATCATCCCTCTCTTTTCTCCAGGAGCACCTACAGATTCCCCCTGAGCTCCTAGTGGGCAGCAGAATGTGCCTGGCCGTGCTGCGAGAGCTGCAGGTGGGAGGCTGAGGAGAAGCGGGTGCAGAAACTCTCCAGCATCCTGCTGAGAAGGTCATAAACCGGTAAATAACACAAGTAGAAAATAACTGCAGGGCCTGGGATGCGGGAGGCCCAAATAGCCCTTTTCTTTTGGGATGAAGGAGGGTGCTTGCGGGGAGAGGACCGAATCGGGCCAAGCAACTGCAAACTGGTTTCAATTGGGAGCTGTGTGGCCTCCCTGCTCTGTGCTGTGCCCTTCTCCAGCCCAGCAACTTTCTCTTCCAGACCACAGGTTTATTTAATTTAGGTCCCACTGTTGGCAATCGTTTTGCAATGGGCTGTGGGTTAGGAAAAAGCAGAGAAATTTTCCTTAAGCAGAAAAGGAGATGACATCGCACAGATAAACAGAGCAAAAAATAGTTTGTTGGCTGTTTTTCTTCTCTGCCTTGCTTCTACGTGTGATGCCAGCAAAAGTAATTGCATTTTAGAGTGATTTAATAACAAAATTACTTTTAGGTTTAATTCTTTTCTCTTTCTCAAATAGAAAAGCCACAAGATGGAGCTCTGGGGCTTTCCACTGGAGCCGGGCTTGATTCACAGGTAAAAAGCTGTTTGGAGACCTTGAAATTATATTTTTTATTAATTTTTCACTCACTTTAATTTTTACATTCGTTTTTTAAATGGTAAGTTATAGAAATTTTATAATTGTAAACTGTAATTTATTGTTGCTAGTCGAAGGTATGTACTTTTCCTTTTTAAACTGGGAACTTTTATTTTTATTTTTGTGCTTGTAACGGGGTAACTTTTTCCAATCTTCTGGGAGACTGGCGTCTCAGAGATGGTGTTAGACCATATCATCCCTCTAAATGACACCCTGACTATGCTGAGGATGTGAGACCCTCAAATCTTCCCAGGTCTATATGCAAATATTAAGCACTGGCCTTGCCTGAGTGTGCAAGGGAATAAATGATGTTTTGAAGTGCTCCTTTTCCCTTGTCATCAATGAACACTTAGGCGGAAAAATTTAAACCAGTGAATTAGAAGAAGTGGGTTCTTCAATTAAAATAAAAGCATTTTAGATACTAAATTATACAGGAATTATAAAGAAATGAAAGAATTCCCTATTCTCCTGGGGAAAATAATAGCTTTTCTTCCTTCTTTCTTTCTCTCCTCTTTTTTCTCTCCGACCTTCTTTCTTTTTCTTTTTCTCTTCAAAGGGGGTGAGCTCTCCTCTGCAGCGTGCTTTTTTTCCCAGTGAACTGGTGCTAAGGATGTCAGATCTTTTCAGTTCTGACTGCTGTTATGACAGGGCTTGAGTGTTTAATTACGGTTGTATTGCATAGACGGGGTGATTCTTTTGACTCGCTGGAGTTTGGGTGTAATAGCTGTGCGCACACACAGCTTCAAGTGACAAGAAATTTATTTTTTTAAAAAATGTATTTATGCACTCCAGCTCACATGCAGAGAGGACAATGAGATTCTGGTAGCTGATGGTCTCCCAGAATATAGTTAATTACTTAACCGACACAAGCAACCGTTTTATAAAAGGTTTATGAAACATTTCTGGGCTGCTACGTGCAATATCAGTCAGCGAAAATGTACTTTCCTCCTTTATGGAAGGTAACATTTTTACTAGAAATTTGAACCACTTGACAGAGGCTTCCAGAGAAATTAGTTTCCTGTGTAACACTGAAAGTGGACAAAGAGCATTGTAGTAAACCTCCTGTTAAAAGCACCGTGAACTTTATGGGGATTTGCATTTGCTCGTGCAGAAGATAAATTTGGCTCAAGGTAGAGCTGACCACATTCTGAATAATTTATTAAGAGAATTTATTCCTTTTCTATATGCAAACTCTCCAAGCAGTCTGGTTTTTGTATGTGTTGCTCTATTTGTTCCATGCTGGGTACTTCGTGACTAATCCTTTTGCTGCAAATTTTCTCCAGTCTGACTGAGGGCTGGATCACCTGATGGTGCTTTTGTGTCCTGACAAGACAGATGCAACATGGATTTTTGTGTTCTAAATCCAGATTCTCCAAACTGGTGATTCCTATGAAGACTCGTGCCGGGAGACTCCTGTGCTAGAAGTCGTCACAAATAGCAAAAAGAAAGAGGGAGATCACTATTTGTTTCGGGTCCATTTGTTAACTCAAGGAAATAGTGGATTTATTTTTTTTTTCCTGGGCACTTAGCTGTGGGCATTATTTTTTTTTATAACCCAAACAGCTGTCTGAAACACTGACTTGGAAACACACCAAACTACTTTTTTTTGTTTGTTCTTCTTTTTTTTTTTTAAAATGTTAGGAAAAGAAGAATTTGAAGATCTGCCTGTGCTTTGGGTTGTTAATAGAGATAATTGTCAGAAGTGGACAAGGCTATAACTTCCTGAGCAGTGACCAAAAGACAAACGAGGTGTCACTTGGTTCGAAGCTTTTCAGTTGATTTGTAAAAAATCACTACTTCTTAAATAGCACTGAACTGCTCTTACACCCTCCTCACTGCAGCTTATTTATTAGAAACAGTGATGTGGTTAAATGTGCTGAGTGAAGCCGGGTCAGCTGTTGAGCTGCCCAGAGTATCTTCAGTGGTACCCTCTCTTAAACAGCTACACTTTAAGACTCTTCATGTACTTCTGACTTACAAACGTCTATTTTTCCACTTTTACCGGCAGGATTAAAGCCTCTTTCTCTCTCTCCTCAGTCCCTGTGGTGCCTCAGGAGCCCATTCCCTGCCGTGATGTTCCCCAGCTGCTGCTGCTTGTGGTTCTCCTGTATCTGCTGCCGATGGTTCCCGGTGGGTGCAAGGCTGACACCACCAAAACAAATTTAATTCTTCAGTCCTTGAAAAGCAGCAAAAACCCCGGTGGGACTCAGCCCAGCCTTTAGAATGGGAATAACAGATGTTTTGCAACTTCTTTAAAAAAAAAAAAAAAAAGACAGCGGGGACAGGAGACTGATGGATGTCTTAATATATTTATTTCTGGCATTTTGATCAAGTACCGTGCTGATGGGAAAGGATGTGTTTGCAATTAAAGCCAATAAGTTAACTGTAATCTTTTTTTCCCCCCAGTCTTTTAAAAGAAAACATGCGTTTAAAAGGAATCAAAAATAAAAAGAACTTTGGAATTTTCAACAGTACAGAATTGCTTTTGGAAAGGAAAAATTGTCGAAGTAAGAGCAGCTATTTTGCAAGTAACTGCAAGGAAATAAGGAAATTAAGATATCCCTCTTCTCATTTTCTTCTCCCAGTCATCAAATAATTTGATTAAAAAGAAAAGACCTTAGAATTATTAAAACCCAGTAAAAGAAATCCTACTAAATATAATAATTATAATGTAGAATTTTTAATCTGCTCTTAGGAACAGTTATCTCTTCTTTGTACTTTAACAATTCAAAGTTCTCATTTATGGAGTTTCACAACATACATTACAATATTTTGACAATTAATTTGTTACTCCCTTTCAAGAATTAAGAGAATTATTAATTATACCCTTATTCATCAGTCTTAGTAGAGCTTTAAGTTAACATTTCCTAACAGGCATTTAATTCTGATTTAATAAGATAATTATTGCATTATAAACAAATATCAATTGATTATTAAACAGATTTATTTTGGATTAACAGCATTTCCACAGTATCATAGCCATTAAACATCAATGAAAATACTTTCATTAATAAACCGATTTATTTACCATGGCATAAGTGTCCTGTTCAATCTAAATTAAATATCTATTTGGGATCCTCAGCCTGTAGTGTTACCAAAGGCATCTTCATGTTTGAACGCTGTGCAAAAAGCATTTGTGGTTCAGATTTGCAAGATGCAATCTCAAAAATAATCAATCCATATAAAAAAGACTTTGGTTACTGCTAGATAAGTAATTATACAGACACAGCCTTTATGCATGTCTATATGAGATATTCTTTGTTATTCTCTTTCTTCTGAACTTTGATGCTATTTAAAAATAAATTTAATTACCCAGTGGTTATTTACACTGCATTTATTTCTTCCATCTAGAATTCTTTTCAAATTTAAAACCCGAAGGTCACTATCATTTTAGAGCAGTTTATTATTCATGGATATTGCAAAATTTCCAGGGAGAAAAATTGCTTTATTTTAAAATTGGAATGCAAGAGAAGAATTGTGAAATTGGCTGTACTGGGCCTGATCCTGCAGTTCATTATAGTAGCTGTTTTGTTAAATAAAAGCTGCAGGATTAAGCCTAATATCTTTTTTCATTAATAACACCAATTTAAAAACTATTATTTTTTTAAATGTGTGTGTAACATACATATTTATGGAGAGATGACAGGATATCTATCTTTTTACTAAGGGTTTTCCCCCATGATTTTATGGGACTGATCTTGTGTGTTTGCATGAGTAAAATTACCCACGTGTACAGGAGTGAGCAGGGACGTGCTTTATGTCCTGTTTTCTTTATTTTATTTTTTTAAAGGCCAGATGTTCTGTGCAGCTGCAGACCTTCTTAACCTAATAAACCAATTTAGAGTAGCTTATACTTGTTACATTGCTGATTTTTTTTTTTAAAGATATTTTTTAAAGAAGGTTTAAAAGGTTTTTCTCTGTCACGATAACCCAGGTAGGTGCATGGATGACCTTAGAAAGAGCAGGCAGGTTTTGCTGCGCAGGTTATCCCCAAACAGGGTTGGTGAGGCCAGGACCTTGCTGCCACCTCTAGTTTCAGGTGTTTCAAAGAAAGATGGGAGAAACCAGGATTTGCTGCTTGAGGAGATGCTTAAGTTGGCTCCTGCAAGTTAGAAGTCTCCTCTGTGGTGAAGGGATGAGGGAAATTTAAGGTTTTGAGGGTGGCAGAGGATTGGGTTCATCCTGCTGTGTTCTTTTTCCCTTGCTCAGGGCAGAGGATCACTGCAGAGAGCAAAGAAGCAAATGCTCGGGGATGGAGCGTGGCTGCCTTGTAGAGCCCACAGCTGCTGGGGCTCAGGAGACTGGTGGTGGCAGACCATGTGGAGGCAAACAAAGGTAATCTTAGTCCCACTCTACAAAGGACAGATTTATCACTCTCTGGGTCAGGAAGAAATGCTCTGCATATGCAGAATGCCTGGTTGGTAGTCCTGGCCTTGGACATGGCAGAGCAAACGGGCGCTTGGGGACAAGTGGACATCAGCATTGGCACTGTTCAGCTGTCCCTGCTGCAGGAGTCTTTTGTCTTGGGGTGAACACAGCTCCATGTTCAGCTACTGTCACTTCAAGGGATGAGCACAGGGCATCCTTAACTGGGTGATCTGAAGATCTCTATCCCAGCTGGGTGAAAATGGAGGAGATATTCTTCCTTTAAAGCAGTGAAGGTGGTTGGGGACTGGAAAAGTAGCAGAAGTTAAATGAGCTGTGTTAGGATTTTTGTGCTGAAGCTTTCTGTTTCTTGAGGTGACATCACATGGTGATTCCAGTCTCTGGTCTCCTTCTCCTACAGCTCTGAAAAAATTACTCTGGAAAAAGCTACAGTCAAGATGTGGGGATTCCCCTGGCTTGATCTGGGGCTTGGGGGGCAGAAGGTGATGAAAGATATGGGGTGTCTTCTCTTGGAGAGATTGTCTAACATTTAGCAAATGTGAGAGGGAGGGAGTAGGGGGTTAATCCTCTATTTATGCTTGTGCAAAGGACTCGGCAAAGCCATTGTGCAAAGGTGGCGACAACTTTGCCCAAGAGCAGAAAGTGGAGCTGAGTTCCTGATTTAATTATTTCTCCCTTGCATTCCCCTGGGTGTTTATGTTTTGGTGCATCTATTTTTTCTGAATGCCTTTGGATCAAACTGCTGTATTTGTAATGCTGCTTTACAAGTGGTTTCCTGAGGGTAAAACTTTGAGACCCCAAGTCTTGTCACTGTTCCGACCTCCATCAGATTTGACCTGCAGGCACAGGCCAGGCAGACTGCTGTGTTCCCTAGGTGAGATGTCTCCTCCTATAGGTATCTACTGACAGGTCTCCTCTTCCCTCAAGAATTAAAGATTTTGCAAAGATCTTGTTTAGACTAAGAGAGAGGTGAAGGATTAAAGTGGGAATGAGTTAAGTGCAAAGCTCCCCTCCTCCTTCTCCAAAGATGCTGAAGAGGAATTGAGTGTAGAGCTCCTTGCTCTATTTGTCTCTGCTTTCACTTAAGATTTAATTAAATCAAATGATCAACTTAAAATGAGAAACTGGCTAAAAAGTTGTTGAACTTAAGTCGTAATGGGAACCACCTATTTGGATAAGTTGCTGTGGATGGTGTAATCAGGTCTGGAGCCAACAGCAGAGATTTTTCCTTGTGTGGAAAAGCTGGAATTAGCCCGAGACACCTTCCTTGTTTCAGCGTTACAGCTCTGCAGCGTCAGGGCCGTGTGAGAGATGTTACTGACAAGGCTCTTGTGCTGATACCACCACCTGACAGCTTTGCTTTCTGTACGGCAGCTCGATTGCTTTCCCAAACATGTCCTGTATCTTCTGTATTATTGCTTTTAAATAATTTTTCTTTTAATTGGTTCAGGAGAAAGGGCTCATTCCTTTGCCTCTAACTTTTCTTTATGTTCCATATACTATTTAGGAAAAAAATTGCCGAGTATGTAAACTAGAGATCATTAGAGGTTGTGAGGTTTTTTTTGTTGCTGGTTTGTTGTTTTGGGTTTTTTTTTAAAAGACTAGATTCAGCAAAATATTGTTTTCTCCCAGGCTCCGGGTCTCTATTTAGGTGATTTTTAAGCTCTGTTATTTATTTATATATTTATTCATTAGATAGGCCCACAGTCAAGGAGAAGGGGAACGCGGGGTTATTAATCTTTCCTGTCATCCATTCACAGATGTGAAGTTCACACCGCAGCAAATGTGAAGTCAGCAGTACGCACCCACAAGGTGGAAACTTCAAGCAAAACAGGCAGCAAGGAACAGAGGTGGGAGAAGGAGAACAGAAGGGGAAGGGGGGGGGGAAGACAAGGGAGGGATGGATGAGAAAAGGGAGGGGAGAAAGATGGACGGACAAGGGAAATGGGAAAAGAAATGAGACAGAGGGAAAAGGGTAAAGAGGAAAGGCAGATAAGAGAGAAGCAAAATCTGAAGAAAGAGTGAGGGAGAAATGAGAGATACCGAGACGGAATATTTCAGATAGGGTGTTAATGTAGCTGGGCCTGTCTGGGTGCTTGGATATCCTGAAGATGTAAAGGGTAATCACTCTCTCAGCATGTATATGCTATTGATATGTTAATATAATTTTCTTTTTCATCTGAAAGCAATGAAGTTTTCAAACTGGCTGATTAACTGGGTCTGCCTGGTCCTGTGTACATACATGTATTCACAAACACATGTCATCTATAAATATTTATACTCCATACACAATGGGGTCTGAAAATTCCCATAAAACAGCAGCCAGCATTAAAAGTCCTGTTAGTCTTGATGTGACATTGGACAGTGTGTCTGTGCTGATATAACCTACCGCAATAGCAATCCTAATACAGCTTTTGGGGAAACACAAAACATAAGCAGGCAACATCAGTAGTAATGTTGAGTTTGTTGTCTTAAAAACAAGCTCACAATAATGTAATATGAGGGGTCTCAGATCACATGTGGCTATAGGTCATATAATATGGACAGTCTTTAAAATTACGTAGTTTATCTTAGAGTGTATTTAAAAATGAGTAATTTCTCTATTGTTTTGTGAGACTTAGCTCATAATGTATGCTTATATATTCATACATCCTGCATATTACTTGTTAAATCATTGTTTTAGTTGATTAACAGAGACGGCCATGTAGAGAAATAACTCAGTAAAAAAATTAAATGATCATTTTGGTCTGCTAACAAGAGGGAGCGACACAACCACCCCAGCTGCTGTCTGGGGTGAATTTCAGAAATTCTGCAAGTTCGTCAGTAATTTTAAACCACAAATTACACAATTTTGGGGGTGGGGGATGTGTGTGTGTATCGTCCAAAGCCAACCAAGGAGTCAGGATTTCTGTAGGGATGGAGAAAAGATGAAGAGGGGCAGGTTGAGAAGCCTCAGCTTCTCTCTGAAAGTCAGCAAAAGCAGCCTGGCACTTTCAGCTTGTTTTTTCTTTTCTCTTTGAGAAGATTTAAGAGCTTCTCTTGCTTATGCTGACCAAAGAGTGTGTATCCGTCTAAAGTCTAAAGCTAAAATCTAACCCTAAAATCACTTTCAGACTATCGACCCCTTGTTTGCCAGGTAGGGAAAAACATTCAGTATAGTTTACAGGAATCCTACTGTCTTCGCCTGGAAGAGTCTCACCAGAGAAAACATCTCTGAAAAGCTTTTGTTTTGTTTTGTTTTTCAGTCAAATGGGCCCCATCCTGTATTCAAATACTTAGAGAACAACTCGTATATAAGCTCTGCATTTTGATTGGTTTATCTGATAACCACCTATATATTTTTATATATATATATATATATATATATATTTATATGTGTTTACTGGACTTTTGGTGTCTGGATGATTTTTGTTGGCTTCTGTGAGTCACTGTGTTTATCTGTTACAGCCTTTTTGCTTAGTGCATCTGGGATCAGTAGCTTTGGGACTTAAATATATCTGCTTTGTTCTTCTGTCAGTCCATAATGTTAGCATGCTTGGGTAAATCAAGCAAATAGCTGTGTAATTTATACCGTATGTTTGTATTTACTGTACTACTGGATCTAACTCTACAAGGTGACTGTGTTTTAGTGTTGCTGGTCTCACGCTGACGGTCAGAGCCGTGCAACCCGACTTCTCCTTTGCTTGATGCACAGTGAGAAAGGATGGAAACTGCCCGTGGGACTGTACAGGAGACCCTCATTTAATGTCGATTAAAAAATCTTCTATGTCATCTTAACACTGCTTATTAGGAACTGAAGAATACCAGCTCTCTGCTACCAGGATTCTTACAAAATGGGAATTTGTTATTCCTGCTTAAAGGTATGTGCTCTGAGTGGATGTATTCAGTAATGCTGGTTGTGGATGGGCCAGAAATAAGGCAGAGGATTTGGGGGTAAACCCATGGAATTAATTAGACTTCAGTTATTTTCGTTTCATTTGCAGAAGCTGGGAAGTTGGCCCTTTTTGCTTGAATACTGAGTTTCAGCAAATTAATTCGGAAGCCACCACAACCCAGAACACTTCATCTCCTGCTCTTCCCAGCCTAATTCTCAAATTCCTGATTGAATGCCACTTTCTTGTGAATTTCTGGCTTTGGTCTCCTGTGTGTATATGGGATGAAATTTATTTTCTTTTTTCTAAGCAGGGAAAAAGTAGAAACGAGACAAACTTCACCAACCTTCTGCAAAGGTTCAAGATAGAAAGGGATAAAAAAAAATGAATAAAATAAAAATATAGCTGTATTTTTCCCCCCTTTGGAAGGACCTCCCACTGACTATATCATTATGTGTCTCATGTAGGATATTGGATTCAGGATCTATAGCAAGTGATCTACGTTAGTATTGAATCTCATTTGATTTAATAAACCTCCCTTCTCCCTTGCCTGCTCAGTCTTTCCAGTCTTTTTCAGGCTTTAGTAGCTCCCCCATAGTTTGGTCATAGAGGGATAGATAACACACTGCCCTCTTTAAACCACAACATGGGGACCTTCATCCTCCTTTGGAAATGCAAGCTTTTTTGCAAATATAGCCCCTTCCTCTTTCCCTCTCTTTATGCCTATATGGCATGTGGCCCACTCCGTATGTGTGCTGTTTGTTTGTTATTCTCTATAGCTCGACCCATTTACAGTGAAATTGGTCATAATGAAATATTTATATTGAACAGACAGAAGATCTGGAATTATTTTATGCTTCTCCAGTGTATGAAGTATAGTTTTGGAGATAATCTGAAGATTTTAGGGGAAGGAAGGGAACAGGGAATAAGATTTGATGTAAAATCATCTGATTTCATCATCTGATGAAAAGGTGCATCAAAAACTTTTGTCAATGGACATTTTCAATGTATTAGAAAAAGAAGGACACATAGAGTAAAATTTCAAATATTGCAAAATTAACTACGTAGCAAAATCTATGCTTCAGGAAGAGAGAAATTTTGGAACCTGTCTTTAATTTTCAAATGGGAGCTCTTTCGCTGGATGTGATGAGGCTTGGCATGTCTCTTGGCATGTATATGGATATGCAAGCTCTGTGTCTATGGGCTCTAATTTCCCTAGAAGAATTTAAGTAAACCTTCTCAAGCCAATAGGAGTTAAGTGCATAGTAGAAAACCGTGCTCTAAATCTATATTAAACTTGGAAAAAATGAAATGCTGTTCTCTGTTCTAATGTGTCAGGAAAAGCTGGCTTTGGAGAATGTGCAGAGACAAGATTTCATTTTGAGAACTGGAAAGGACTGAAGCTTGATTACAGGCAGGGAAACTGGCAATCTTTTTTAGCTTGTTTGAAGCATGTACTGTGTGTAAACTGAAAGAGATTAAGTTCCTACAAGTTTCATTAAAATAGGATGGTCAGTTAACACTGGATTCGAGCTACAGAAAAAAAGCTGTATTAATGAATTAGATTCCAGAGAATCCACAAGAGCAAGTCAATAGGAATATGCTTACCAAAATCTTATTAGACCACGTTATAATGGAGGGAATATAAAGATGTGATATTAATCTGTAAGGTATGATAACTGGTGGAAAAACTTGCTTTGAAGACAGGATGCTGTGGCCTTACAAGTCAAAGTCCTGCATGTCCTCTAATTTGTAAGCAGGTTTATAAAATCTACCCATTTCTCTCCTAGGTTACACACTCAGAACTAGCAGTGAAAACACAGATCCCAGTGATTTCCAACATACTTTTTAAAGCCACTGAAATACTAGAAATGACTCTTGAACAAGAGGACCAAAGCGATAGCTTTTGGGGTGCCTCAACCAGACTCTCATCAGCCTTCATAAAGGGTGTGTATTTGTTTAGTCTCAAAAGCTGCTGCATCTCCTACAGCATCATCCAACGATGCCAGGCCAACAGGAAAAGTGAGAACTGTTGCTTTGAATTGTAAAATCACCGTATACATAATGCATGAAAGGACCTATGCCATAGCGCAGGGTTTCAGTCCTCCTGCAGCTCTGGAAAATTGGACAACTTCATAGTCTTCTATGAAAATATGATACATCTTTGCTGCCTTTTGAGTAGTAAATTATGAATTTGAAAGTGACAAATATTAGCAACATGCCTTTATTGTTAACAAAACTGGACAGGAGAGAAAAGGAGTCTGCAGAGCCTTTGACAGAATGTTTAATAACTTTTGTGATTACTGTTTCCCAGAGGTGATGTGTATAATATGTATTTTCCCTCTTTCATTTTATCATAACACACTGGAGACTGTTGCTGTGTCTCTGCAATCCTGAACTTCTTCCTCAGTCAAAGGTTAGAGTGATTTGAGAAAACACGGTCAAAGTGAAGATGTGAAGCCTTCTGCCTCCTTTAATGGCAAAATTGCTCTGCTTTAGCTTGACCCAATGGTATGAAAATGGGCTGTAACCATATCATAAATAACCAGCAAGGTATTAAAAGTCTGCAATACAGGAACTTTCAGCTGAGACTGAAACTATGACAATCATTTTGCAGATGGATGGGGGCTAATCACACACAAAAAAGGCAAAAATAGACACCATCCCAGGTGTATTCTGCTTCCTGTTCCAGAAACTTAAAATTTTGGATGGCTTTAGTACCTCGGCATAGAAATGTTCAGAAATTTGTATATAGAAATTGATCATTAGATAAAATTTCAAGAGGTAACATTCTTAACTTTTTGATTAAAAATCAGCATTTTTGGACTTTGCAGCTAGAGCAGTGAAGAAGAACAGAGGATGGGGAAAGGTATGTGTGTCCTTCGAGAGATACAGCCTGGGAGGTGCGGAGTCAGGGAGCAGTCCAAGAATTGGGTACTAACAGGGTGAGGTAGCAAGATATGTTTAGGAAGATTTTACAAGTATGGAGAAGCCCTTCTCCTTCCAATTGGAAACACCAGAGATGGGATGAAGGCCAAGTTCCCACTGAACTCTGAGAAATGGTCCCACAGCTTCTAGACTGGGAGGGGGGATCACAACTCTTCCCTTGCACATGTTTTTGTAAGTGCAGAAAGGACTGCTCAGACTGGTTTAATTTCAAGTGAGCAATGCTCAGATGAAAGCTGGTACCAGTAACAGGGCAAGGATGTAGTTCAAAGCATCAAGAATTGTTTCTCCTTTGAGGCCAAAGCACTGGAGACTCAAACAAAGACTAGCCATGTTATGGAGAAATCATGGAGGAGTTTTCATCCTTTCGTCAAGCTATCAGATATAGAACACAAAGGCAATTTAACCACGTATTGAAAGAATGAGCCTCTTTGCATCAGTGAATACCTCTGTTGAAGCAGTGGACATTTCTTCCTGTTCCCTGGGTGGCTCCCAGACAGAAGTTGGATCCAAAGTTGAACTCTCCCTCTGAAGTCATGGCTGGTTCCTTGTAACAAAGCTCAAGCTACAGTCAGACAAGCACGCTGAAACTTAGTTTGGGCTTTTGCTGCCTGGAGTTTAGGATAGGCTGTCTCTACCTTCGCTTCTCTTCAATATAGAAAACAGACCCTGACTGTTGCCTTGAGCGTAATCTTTAACATTTGCAGAGCCATCTCAAGCCCACCTACGTGTGCCCTCTCCCTGCTCTTCAGCTTTCTCTTTCTTTACCCTCATCTTAGTTTCTATCCAGGCATGGCTTTGTGTGCACTTCACAGCACCTGCAGGTGAGAAAACATCTGATGTCCATCACCAAATGTTTCTTTTCCTTCAAAACAGACTTCAGCACCTTTTTTCCTAATTTTTTCTATCTTGTCCTTTGATATTTTTTTCGTTCCATTCAGTGGTCAATGAGATGAGGGGAACATGGTGCTATTCCAAGTGTTTTCTGTTTTCAGGTAGTAGGATAATACTATTTACCTTCTTGGCAATTTGTTGATAACCTCATACTCAATGAGCAAATTCACTGATTCAGACATGAGAACAGGTCACACAATAGATAACAGAAAGTAATTTGAAGTGTTATTTGTTGCTGGCTGTAGAAAGCCCAAGTGATCAAGTTTGGAGGTGCACTAAGTATGGAAAGTAAGACCACATGATGGTATTGTTATTTGGCTGTTGTCCTGAGAAAGGAACAACCAATAAAATAATGTCCAAAAGTTTTGGGTTTTTTTTTTGCACAAATATGCTTGCATCATTAAAAGGCACTGGAACAGTCAGTTCTTAAATCAATTTGAAAATAGGCTTAGGGGCTCAAACTGCACAACCTCTTCTGAAAAGTTTACTTTGAGGGAACTTCTCTCTGGGATTTTCTCCCAGGGAGCAGTCCCCAAAACTTAAGTGTGAGGAATCTCCAAAAACCACAGAAGTTCATTGGCAAATTTGGAGTTAGTTATAAAATATAAATAGCTTTTTCACTGTGAAATATTTCATATTTTAAAAATTAAGACAGTGCTATTTACTCTCTTCCCCTGCCCACCCCTCCATGGCTGGTGTTGCTTATGTGCTGTTGGCAGATGGGATGTGGATCATTTTAATTAGATTTTATTGGACTGTTATACGGCCCATAATTGTGATCATTACTCATTTTCACTGTGTTTCAGACAGATCCTCTACTTAGACATGATGATGTTTTGATGAGACAAGTCCCATGTAACTTGTTATGTTAGGGGCCAGTAGCCAAAGCAGAGGAATTAGGTGTTTTCACAGCATAAAAATTGGAGTAGATTAATAAAGGACATAATGGTCAATTTGTGTTTCTAATTGTGCCCAGATTGTAGATGCTATGGGCAGGATGTCTCTTTGGGCTTCTGGGTCTTGCTGGAAGCTGCATGAGGCAAAGAGCCCTTGCAGCAGAACCCCAGGTAGCAAGACATGGCACAGAGAGGGAACGAAACCCTGGTGAAACCAGGGCAAAACAAACCACTGTTGCTGGTGTCAACAAGCCATCTTTTGCAAAAACTGTTCTGCTTATATTCACACCAGTTCTAGGTTTGGTCCCATATGGGCTTATTCTCCTTTTCTATTTTTTTTTTTTTTTAACATGGCTGTTCTTGTAAATCACTGCAAGGAGAGTAGGACTGGAGGCTATTTCTGAATGGGCAACAGATCTGTTTTAACTTCTCTACAGTTGGGGGACATCTTTTCTTCGGCTGATGGCCCCCTGCTGCTTTTTGAGCAGCTGTGCTCAAGAACTGAGATCTTTCCTTTACTCCTTACCCATCATCTCTTCGGAGGCTGTGGAGTCCTGCTGTGTAACTGTGATGATGGTGTTCTAGCAAAGCCTTTTGCAAGAGCTGTGTCCTGTCTTCTCACCTGTACTCCATGGTCTCCTAATTGTTCAGTGATCAATGTCTTAGCTTTTTTATTCTTGACTCCAGAATCACATATCTGGTGATTCTAGATTCTTGAATCTAGGGAGTCTAGATTCTCACTAGAATCTGGTTTGGAAATAATAATACTAGTAGAGTCAGATCTAGCTCTCCCTTTGTGTCCTGAAGAACATTGGTCAGTGGGAAAGTCACACACTATTGCCAGGAATCATGGTTCAAGGAAACTGTCAAAAATATTTGGAAGAACAATTTAGATTTTGAGGTTTTTTCCCCCCTATTTGTGGATAAAATTGCATTTGGCTAGCTCTTTAAAAATTTCTCTTTTGAAAAATAACTTCTGATCCCAACTGCACTACATTTCAGATGCCAAAGTTGTTACAGAATTGAAAATGTTAGGGCTCAGGGACCTTGGGGTGCAAAAAGTGGCAGTTGCTTGAGTGCAAATGTTGTCTAAAATGCACCTGTGTCTATCCCTGTAACATATCAGTAAATTTAGTTGAATATAAAAATCAACTACAGTTATGGAGAAGGGATGCTACAAACAGTTTCAGGCTCCTGTAGCAGAGTGGGGGCTGCTCCAGTGCCACCTCCGCACTAGTGGGAGGGACACAGAATTTGACTCAGTCCACTTAGAGGCATCTGAACGCACACCTTTAAAAGGATTCTGTTCAGGTGACTGCTCAAAATTATAACTGAATCTAATGTATGTGTCAAATCGGGTTTTAGCAAGGATCAACTCTGATTCCACTTGCATATGCAAATGAGGCCTACAAATCAGTTTGCAAAGAGAACGCCACCTAAATCCACCCCTTTGGTCCATGATTGGGCTTTTTTTGCCCATCCTCATTCCATATTTAAAACAAAACAAAACAATCCAAATATTTTAGCATTTCTATGCAGAGACACCAGCTGTATGTCTCCTTTGCTTGTCCAAACAGATCCATTGAGATCCAAATGCTGCTCCAGCTTAGGTCTGTTGTAGATTCCTCCTGTGTTACTGCTTTTGTCCTGTTAGAAACTAGAGAGTGACCTACCTCAACTTATTGCTTCATTATCTCCTTCCACTCCTTTATATCTGGATTTTTTACTCTAGATGCAACATACAATTAAGTCTCACTTTTCACCTCTGCAGAAAAATAAACATGATAATCTCAACAGTTCCCTTCTTTGCTTTTACCTTAACTGTCTTTTTCTTCTTTTAAATTATGGATGTAACACAGCAGGATACTATAACAAATGCACAGACAAAATTTACAAACCACTCACTTCATTGGCCACTATGATCTCGGTTATATTTAACGGTATTCTCAGAGTTGAAAAGTATAAATTAATTCAAGTTAAATGCTCCTTGTAAAGGATCCGTTACAAACTCATCGTCATTTTTCCAGTTAGTAAAAAAAAATGTAATTTATTTAAGTGCACTCATTTTTTGGTAAGTATTTTTTGTCAGTTAGTTCTGGGAATTGGACCAGCCCACCTTAGAGAATTCTTTTTCTCTTTTGGTTAGTGTTAACAGACTCCAAATCTGTGTTGCTCCATGAGATGTGAGAACCTTTCCTAACAAGAGACTAATAAACACTAAATTCTGGTATGAATTTTCATGCAAAGAATGTGTACTAAAATGGCTGAAACATCATGCTTCATTTTCTCATGCTGATTTTTCAAGTGAATAATTGCAAGCCATGATTAATGTCACCCCAGAAATCTGGCATGCTTATTTACGAACATATAATGAGTCTAGTTTTTTTATTATTCAAACAACTCTAATACCTTAGCGTGAGCCTTATCTTTCCTAGTTTCTCTATCCTTACAGATTACTTTCTTTCATTTGCTTTACAATCTAAATTTTAAGGACATTAGACTTTGGTTTTTCAAGGGTTCCTGTTTGCTGATAGCACTAAAGAAATCGTAGCTGCTACTTTCCTCGTGCCATTTGAACTTGTCTTCTTCTTGCAAAGCCCCCTGTGAGGGACACGGGGCACACAAGATAAGCAAAACTATTGTACTGGGAGTATTGCGTGTATCCTTTTTTTTGGCTGCTGGTTGTCTTCTTGACTAAACGCTTCAGTAAAGAACATTACCCATCAAAACCAAAACCACTGGATGGGTAATACATGCAAATTTTTACTGCAAGCAAACTAGGAAGCCTTTCCAAATTGTATGTTTCAAGAGGAAAAAGTGGATTGGTTTTACGTGGTTCAAGGTAAGTCATGGTCTAGAATTCAAATGATTTAAGGTTAAGATTCACATGTTGCCACAATTCAGTATGTTCTACAGCTCAACGAACACAAGACTGACACCTGTTAATTTAAGATCATTACATGAGGGCTTTAAGTTAAATTGTGACCTTCTGTTTCTGGGCAGGTGAAAGTTTTGTTTTGTGGAATCTGTTTTGTCAGTGGTTAGTCCTGCCATCTTCCAGTGAAATGGTTAAGATGGAAAGAACTGAGATTAATTATTGCATTATAATGGACAAAGATTTAGGAAATCTCTTGCTATTGAGAAGGTGATGCAATGGATAAAATGTCATGTTGATAAACGCAAAGGAAAGGAGATGGGGAAAATCAGTCCTACTTTGTATGCTCAGGAATGGGCTTTGAGCAAGGTATTACTACTCCAGAAAGAAATCTGGGAGTCATTCCATAGACATGCCTCACTTATCAACTCACCACACGTATCAGTGGTGTGTCCAGTCTGAATAGTCTGTGAAGGGTTTATCCTTCTTATCTCAAGTGCATGTTTAGAAGAACAAAAGTGCAACAAAGGGCAGTAAAGGTGATTAAACGTCTGATACACTTTGTCACACTGTATAGAGATGTTAACTTTGGATTCTCCTGCTTGGAAAAGGAAGTCCTACTATGTCAGGCGTAAAAGCCTGAGCTGAGAGGAGAAGGTAAGTAAGTGGGGAATCTTTGATCACTGTGTTTCTGAAAGATAAAATACGGAACATCAAAATAATTTATCGAGTGACAGATTTAATATAAATAAATGAAGTTTCTTTTTCTTATACATATTCTATGGAGCTACTTGTTGCAGGATAACAGCATGTGTGAAGTTTGCCTAGATTAAAAATAGCCTAATTAATGGAAAAAATATAATCACTAGATACTGAATATATTGTTATATATTTTGTATTGCTAAGTCTACTTGACTTGTTCGTTCATTTTGTTCTTCCTGAGCTGGCTGCTGTTGGAGGAGGGTTACAGGAGCAGCTAGGCTTTTAACCTGCCCTTGTTCTGTCATTATGTTGTAATGATTTCAGGAGGGACGTGAAAAGGATCCCAAAGGCCTGACATCTAAATTAATTCCCCTTCAGGGCACCAAAAACGGGTCAAAGAAGCAGTTAACTTGGAGGCTAACACTTTCAGGCCTGTACTGGCTGTCACCTGGATGAATTTGTTTCAGTGAAGCCCAGCTGAAATTTCCCTAAGAAATATACTCACGTGCAAGTTGCTGCAAAACCTGAGTTTATTTCCTTGGGTAGGAATGACATGAGGAGTGTAACATAAGGATGGCAGAAAGCAGGGGAAGGACAAGGGGAAAATCAGTAAAAGAAAACTCCAGCTTTATCTACTGAAGGCAAATCAGTTAAGGAAATGTCTGGCGATGTTCACAATAATTCAGACATTATCCAGACCTTAATTACTGGCACAGGCAACTGTGGACCTGGTAGCAGGGAGGTGGATGATGTCTGTGCACTCCATCTGCTGCCTGCAGAGACGGGAACATTCCAGGCCAGGTGTTGCTGAGCATTGCTCTTGTCTAACAGTAAGATAAGTTTAATTAGAGGGCTAATTATTCCCACTCTGGAACAGATCTATCGTTGTATTTGCAGTTGTGTTCTAACTCTTTTCCTCTGGTGTTCATGCATTATACATTTATCTTCCATTGTCACATTACTGACTTGTTTTGATTAAGTGAGGATAAGTCTTTGCTGCATGTGAAAATTGGAAACAAAGGGAATTGGCTAGACTTGAGCGTAGGTGATACTTCATGGTAATGGCGTTTGTCAGCACAAAATGGCACCTCATGCTGGCTTTCTAACTTTCTTGTGAAATGGGTATTTTGCAGTTGTGGTAACTAAGTGCTCGGATCAGAGGGGAATTGGACCCAGATGTTTGTGTTCTGCTGCAACTATTAAGGCCATTGGGCAAAACTTCTCTTCCAGTTAAACCAGGAGTCACCCACTCCTGATTTCCGAAGAGTTGCTGGATTTACTTCAGAATAACAGACCATAAGACTATATCTGTTGAAGATAAAACTTTTTTACATTCAGTTTGAAAGCTGTGGTGTATCCCATGCTTGCTTTCTCTGGCTTTGTAGACTACAGAGAGCTCTGAATCTTCTTGGCACTAATGGCAGATGGTCTTCTAGCTCTAAGTATTAGAAACTTGCTCTTCAGGGTCTGTTGTTACCTTTTGACACTTTTCGACCTTAATTAAAGACACTCTTCTTAGGTAAAACTTTAGTTTTGAGCCCTGTCTTTCTCCTCAAGTTCATGAAATTTACTGTCTCTTCATAGCCCAAAGGCTGATGTCCTGTTTCTACATAGCCCATGAAATGGAGGAATATGGATCACCCCATTGTCAGGCGGTACAGAGATATTTGTTAGGAGCAAAAGTATTTCAAGGAAAACCTATCTTTAAAAACAAGCAGCTTAATTAGATTTTCATTCTACTGTTTTCCATAATACAGTGAGGGCTTTGGGATCTGCCCATGGCAGGGGTTCTGGAACTAAATGATTTTTAAGGTCCCCTCCAAACCAAGCCATTCTATGATATACCCTGAAGACTGGGAAGGGAAAGGTAATGTTCCTCTGCCTAGTTTTGTGCCTATGAGATCTTAAAAACAAGTGACTGTTTCCTCCAGGCAAGGACCTTTATTTTACATCGTTTCAGACCTTTTATTGGTTAAAGCTCTGTGTCAGGTCAAACTGGTACGTCAGATTTTCCCCCTCCTCTTGTGGCAAAACTTCAAAAGACATACTACTCATACTGCTTTAGCATTCAAGGCTTATATTAATTACCCACTAATGGCTTCATTTTTTTTTTGCAGGAAGCACTTTATATTTCACTTGTAGAGCCAGGAGAACTATCACTAGAATGGAGAAAGGCTATCCACCATAGCGTTTGTAACTTTAATATAATCTCTGAATATTCCCTGATTCTGTAATGTCTGTCATGCTGGGCTTGAGCCCTGTTGCTGATGAACTGCCTGGGGCACTGTGTAGCAAATGCATTCTTTCACAGGCTAAAACAAAGCAGAGAAAACCATATAATGAATTCCAGTCGTGTAATATTATTGGCTAAGTAGAAGTGCCACTCCTTTACTAGGATAGTTGTAAGAAGACATTTTTGAAACCACACGGCTTAAGTGATAGCAGCCACCAGCCAAAATCCAAACATGTGTCTGTGTATGAAACAGACACATGTGGACTAGATGCTAAAGCTTTGGAGTGTTTTACAGACATATTCCTAAGAAGACCAAGAAACCCTAGAGACAGCAGCGCAAAATGCATTGTGAAAGACATGTCAAAAAAACCTAAAGAGAATTTAGGGCTGAGTGCTGGTGAGAAAGGTGATGGCACGAGCAGTCTGTAGAACAATCCTTTCTCACAATTTATGGCATGGAAGCAAGAATGGGACTTTTAATATCCTTTGTAAACAAACAGGGTCTGCTCATTGACCCCACTTTCAATAATTTTTCCTTCATGCTAGAAAACAACATGCAAGTATAAAAGGTTTTTAGCTAACAGCTGAGGACAAAAAGGAGTAATAATAATCTAGGACCTCTTCAAGCGTATGCAAGCTATATAGGATTTATTGTACTTTGAAAGGGAATAATTAAGCTCTGAGAACTCCTATGAAAGTTTTCAACATAAACATGTCTAACTTGCATCCCACAAGTATGATTGAAGGACAGAGAGGGGGAACTCCCCAAAACCACAATTAAAAATTTTCATTCCACAGGGAGACCTGAAAATGTAAAACAGTGGCAGCGGGACTCAGACTTGGCAATGATGTTTATCTAAGGGGATGTTCATTTGTTTTAATTTAAATTTTGAAAATACAGTGTTTCAGCTGGAGTATGTATTACAGCAATGTTGTGAAACAAAAGAAAAGGTACATGATGTTCTTGTCAAAATCAACATGGGAAAGAAAGGGTCAGCCAGCAGTGGAGGAACAATCATTTAGGGACTTCTCACAGAAGTTGGATGCAGTTGAATTTATGGGGTCAGCTGGAATTTACCCGAAGGTGATGAGAAGGTCAGCCAATGTGATTGTGAGCTTGCTGTCCCTGAAACATCATGATGACCTGGGGGGAGGTCCCTGATGACTGTACAAAGGCTGATGTTGTTCCATTCTGCTAGAAAGGCAACGAGCAAGACCCAGGCAACGGTTAGCCCAGTCAGTCACTCTACAGGTCATGGAGCATGTCTTCTTGCAACCCATTTTCAAACATGGGCTTGAAAGGACAAGCTGACAATTGGAAAAATCAGCATAAGTTTATGAAGGGCAAATCATACTTGAGCCTTTGATTAAGAAATAACTGCTTGTATGGATACACCACACAACAACGTGCTTGTGGAACCACAGCCATGGCTGACCTGGCCTAGTGCTGGCAGTAGGCCCTCTCTGAGCAGGAGATAGGGTCTGAGGCCTCTAGAGGGCCCCTCCACCCATTATTTCTATGATTTTGTGGGCTGCAGTGAATCAGATGCTGGACTGAAACAAGTGAGGAGCTGTCAAAACACGTGTATTTTTATAAGAAGAGTGCCTATCCTCTAACATTCAGAGCATAAATCAACTTTCCCTAATTCAATGTGGTCAGAGAGAGAGTTCATAATCAGGAAAGGCCCCTGGTCTGTAATTGATCAGCAATGTCCAAATCTGTGGAACTGAGCTAAGTATTTGTATTTCCAATGCCTCAAAATAATTAAATCTTCAAAGAGCTTTCAAAACTCCAAACAGCATTCAGCTATAGTAGTGCAAATCTCAAAAACCAGGTCCCGCTGACTTCGATTTCACTAGCCCTGTGTGGCTTGGGCAAGCTTGGTTTGGAGCCGGCCTTCCCTGGGCTGGGTCTGAGCGTGGCTGCCTGCTGCCTGAATATGTTCTGCTCGCAGTGCGTGGCAGAAGCCACATGTTACTTTTCTGGCATTGTCTGATATGAGAGTTTGAAATTGGGAGGTCCAGACCCTATACTGAAGCTTTCAGAAAGGATTGATGCATCCAGCTGGCTACAGAGCAGCCCTCTGCAATATGCCTGGACAGCCCTTGCTTTGTTTTAAATTTTTTCAGAATATCTAAGAAACTTGTAGAGTAGCATGAATTTTACAGCGTTCATGAAAGCCAAGCAGCTTGTACAGCTTCAGGGATATTTTTGTTGGTTGGTTGCTTGCTTGGATGGTTGGTTGGTTGGGGGTTTTTTTGTGTGTGTATAGCGTGACTCGATGATCTCAAAGGTCCCTTCCAACCATGAAGATTCTGTGATTCTGTGACTGAGGAGCTTTTTAAACCAGCCTTGTGCAAGCAAAGGCTCCTACTATGTTATTCTTAAAATGCTTCTCCAGGTGGGACAGCTTTTCTGAACCAGTAAATATACATAGCTAAGTGTGTACTGCCCAGCAAATGCAACTGGAAAAACATTTAAAAGCAGCCCCTGGCACTGAGTAAACACTGCCCCGGTTTGTCAGATCCAGCCCTTTGTGTCCATTATTCCTGAAGGCAGTACAGTGTGAGAATCCACAAGTTTCATGGACCATGAATTCCCATCTCCTTCAGAGAGAGTATTTGCTATAGAAACCTAAGGCCAAGAGCTGAAGGCACTCAGTTGGGGAAAGCACACACAGAAATAGTCTCTCATTTCTGGCTGCAGCTTATACAGGCAGAGAGCTTGTTTACCTAATCTCAATATTTGACCTTTATACTTTTTGGAAATGTATTTTTTTCCTCTTAATTATGTGGAAGGAGCACTTCCTTTCAGAGCTCTGATGGACTTCTCTATAAATAGCTACTTGCATCCCAGAACCTCGCACTGAAGCCTTCAGCAACGTCAGCATCCCTAGGACTTTTTAAGCCTGAGGTAGGAACCACGTGGAGTTTAATCATTAATCACCAGTCTTTAATTAACAGCTCTGGGCTTTGAACAAAAGACTCTTACTGCAAGGCTGCTGAGGGGCCCTGATCCTTTCAGTGTGCTTTCATTTGAGAGACCTGGTGGCCTTCTGAAGGGGGCTAGCGGAGCAACTTTCTCCTCGTGGGAAGGATCATGCTTCCCAGGAAGAGCAGATATTTGTGGTTTGATCTCCATCTTCACAACTCTCCCATTGGCTGGCTGCAGGCTTGAGCTGTCTCAACATGGGGATGCTGCCAGCCCCCCAAGGTGGGCAACAAAGTAGAGCATCTCCAGAGCCCTGTTGCCTCCATCAGGTGAGGTGGGTTTTAACCGGAGGAAGGAGGAAAGTTACCCCAGCCTTGGAAAATTTTATAGGTGAGTGTTCAAAACTGTGCACTCAGGAGAGAAAGAAAACATTGCTATAAAAGTTGACTCAGCCAATATTTTTCTGCATTCCTGCTGCTGTGATTGAAGATACTTGTTTTTAATACAGGTTTCTCCCATTTGTAGTCTGGCATTCCTGTAGAAAAAACTAAAGGGCAGACCCTCAGCTGATATAAATTGGCTCCAGTGAAGTTAATGGAGCCACGCTGGTTTGTACCAGCTGAGGGATCTGGCTCATGCTGCAGTGTTCAATACCCCCATTATATTGCCATGATTACGATACTAATTCAGTAAAATGGCTTCGCAGCGTAATAAAACCAGCCCAGAGAATGGAAGATGAAAGGGCTTCCTTTCCAACCGACCTGGTATTTTTCAACAAAATGTTTTCCTTTATTTTCTCTTTTGTCAGAAAACGCTCTCAAACAGAACTTTTTACAGCAAATGTACCAACCTGACCAAATTTTCCCTGGCAAAGGCTGCTTGGCTTCAGTGTCCTGCCTGCTTGTATGCAGAAAATACACGTAACTGGATCTTTAAAGGACAGGGGTGATGCTACAGAACCGTTAAAGCCCTGAGGTAATCTTGACTTCTGAAAAATAGGAGTTATTTGTACTTTGTTATTTGTGGGTAGAGCATTGATCATTTTACTCCTGCTCTGCCCTGTCTAGTTTTTCTTGATCTGCCTGCACTGGGAGAAAGAGCCTGTGGAGTTGTATAAAGCTGTATCCTTCCCTGTCACGGGGTTAAATGACACATTGGTGGTTTTTCTTTGTGCTGAAGAGCCTTTCCTTGGCTCTTCAGCAAGAAGATGCTGGGCTTGAGGATCAGGGAGCATGATAACCTGTGCTGCCTTATTGCTTGGAGCCATTGAGCACCGAAGAGAATAAAAAGACAGAAAGACCTAACTAAAGGCAGATGGATGCATAGTGAGATCCCTGGGATGAAATACTTTGTTTGCCATAGCACCGCTGAACTGCACACAGGTTTTTCTGTGCCAGAAGGGATTTTTACAGGGACATTGCTAAATGGAGGCAGTAAATTCAACTTTAAAAGACCATGAATTGAAGCTTTTGGCTAAAAGCTGAAGTGCTGTTACTCTTTACTGAGCCCTTTTAACTTCACTTGGAAGAGGATAGTATATTTTACATCTAAGGCCCTTGGAAGTTGAAGGCCCTGCCTGCGGCAGGTCTCATTCAGCTCCTTGGGAGCTGGGGCTTTGTGGAACAGGAGACCAACACTGTGGTGGACCTTTCAAGGTGAATATGAACCAGCCCAGTTTTTCTGGGTAAAGGAGAAATACAGAAGCATTACTGAAAAATACAAAAAATTTAAAAAAGGTAACCAGTGGGTTAAGGAGAGCTGTGGGCTATGCTTCTACCAACTGTGAGAAGCACTGTGCCATTGCAAATATCAGTACAAATTTAAGTGCCAGAAAATATAAAAGGTTTTGCAAATGCAGAAAAAAAAAATGTCCAATGTCCTGAATTAGCAGGTTTGGTTGAATCCTGCTCCCAGACCTAAGCTGGTCCCCTAGCAGCCGTCATACGAAAGCTGAACCAAAGAAGTAGTTTTCCGACATACTCAACACTTTGAAACAACCTAGATTGCTCTTGATTTTGACCTTTATGGTGACATGATGCAGTTTTAATCTATTTATACTCTCTGCTTCTTTTAAGGGAAAATATTAGTTTTTGCACTAAACTCTGTTCAGAAGCTAGTGTCTAGTAGCAACTCATTGAAACTGCTTCTAATCTGTGTCCCCAGTGTTTGAATTATCCCTGAGACTGGGATATTCAGTGTGTGGATGACAGACTGCAAGTCCCTAGTAAAGGTGGGATTTGTCTACCTTTGGCATCCATGTTCTTGTCTTGCAAGTCTTAATAAAAATCAGAAATTCTTGCATTTGGCAGAGGCTGGCAGTGGAAGCTGTCCTGGCTGTCTGTTCCAAGGTTCCTGGACTGAGAGAGAACCATTTCTCTCATGATGAGCTTTGAGTTGTGGTCTGAGTGTCTCAGGAGTGGGAGGCGGGAGGCTCTGGTTACCTGAAGGGACCAGGAATCATGCACTAGCAGCTGCTATTTAAAAGAAGGTTTTGAAAGAAGGACCCAAGTTGGCAGGCTGAGGGGACAGGAGGAAGCACATGGGTCTTACTTTTGGGGTAGAGATGCCCTTTTCTTGCATTAATTAGAGAACATTATGATTGATCTGGAAACCTTTGCAGAACCTGTTATATCTGCTTCTGTAGCCAGACATTTGTGGCCAAGCACCAACCCGGAGCCCAAAAAGCCTCAGTGCTCCTGGGTGCTAGTGCCTTGTTACTGAAAAGAGGAGGCAGAGCTCCACCACCACAGCTGGAGCAGCGGGTGAAAAAAGTGGTGACTACATCTAATCAGGCAAAGAAAAGCTTTGGAGCATATGGACCCCAATGTGTGGTCCAAGTACAACAGCTTGGTGAGTGTCCTGCAGGGAGACTTTTACTAGCACTGCAACAACAATTCATCATTGCCTAAAGGTTTGATGTGTCTGGTACTCCTCGTCTTAATTGACCTCGGCTGGAGACCTGTGTTTCAGTCCAGCTTACTCACAGAGGACTTGGGCCTTAAAGAGGATATTTGTCAGAAAAATCACATGATTAATGGAATTGAGTGATCTGTGTTTAAGAGTGGCCAGGAACTGAATTAACAGAACAGGGATTTTGGCGGGTGTGAAGCGCTGGCAAAGCCAAGCCCCAGGTCTGGGTAGGCAGAGCACCCCTGGTCTCGATGAGGTGCAGCCCCTGGCTGGGTGGAGGTGGCTCTGGGCGCTGGGGAGGAGGAGATTGGCTGGCAGAGCTGAGGGACAAAAGTCTGGGCTTATGTTTGGATAAAATCACAGTGTGGAGATTATTAACCCTTCACACAGCAGCACTAAAATCAAGGTTGCCCACAGTCCTCTAGCAGAAAAGGCAAAAACAAATGGGAGGCTACCAGAAGTTGGCATCCCCAAGTAAACTGTGATGGAGGGTGAGGAATAAATGGCCAAAGAAACAGAAATTCATCCAGTGCTTTCTTTCTTGTCTGATTTTTTTCCCACTCCTATTTCTTTTTTCCCTCCATGTCAACACCAAACAAGACAGGACTAAAATTAATGGGGAAAGCAGCAATTAGCAAATTAGGTTAGCGGCGTGTTGCAGTGTGCCATGGCTGCCAGGTGTGAGGGGCTCTGGCAGTATATTTATTAATGGCTGTCAGAAAAGTGACACTTTGATGAATGAAGCTGGGTAATCGGCACCCTCCGACAGCAAGCAATGAGACGCCTCAACATACTAAACTGCAAAATCAAACCTTTTTTAACCCCCATACAAAAATATAACAACAAAAATCTCTGCAAGAGGAGCATGTTTTTCCATCAGGATTTGGAGTTCACATTCTCCTCTAAATACCATTTTTTTTTGGTGGTTGTTGTTCCCGCAACTTGCTGTGGAGGAGCTGTCAGGTTTGAAGGTTTTTCCTTTCCTTGGAATATGGGACTCAAAGATTTATAAATGCAAGCAGCTTAAAACTGTATGGCCACTCCGCTGGTTTGGATATACCCCATTAGCACTATCAAAAACAACGGTGCTACATTCACACCTTCTGGGCTTTAAACATATTTGTTTAAACATAATGGCATTAATAATCCATAAACCAAGCTTGTGAACCAGCTCCTTTGTAATCTATTAGTGTCTCTTGACTGGCGGTCAGCAATTGCTCTGCTCCTGATTAACGACTTTGACATGTGCTGTCCAGGAGCCCACGTTGCACAGGTGAAATTGCAGAATGGTTTGGGTTGGAAGGCACCTTGAGGATCTTCTAGTTCCAACCCACCTCCCACTAGACCAGGTTGCTCAAAGCTCCATCTAACAAATATAAGAATCAACAAGGTAAAACACCTCTGATATAAAGTTTCAGCAGTGGTGTTGTTGCATCCTGGTGTTTTCACTCTGGATAGTTTTAGCTTTGAGTTCTTTCTGATAAATACGTTGTTACTCTTGGAAATCAATTAGGCTGATGATCGTTTAGGAACATCGCTATACGATGCATGGCAGGGTGAGAATCTGTGGGGATGCTGGTGTTGCAGGTTGCTCTATCAGTTCACAGGATTCCAAACCTTTGGCCAAGAATTTAGGGGAAGTTTTCTTTTCTTTTCTTTTTTTTTTTTTTCATTAAAAAGTTCCTGAGGAGATTGATCTAGCTGCTGGGAGGGCATCTGGATAAAAGATTGCTCTGCAAAATGCTGGGGTACACGGAACTTTTCCTTGGGTTTTCAGATGTTATATTTCAAGCTGGAGGTAGGGTTTGTGCAGCGCTTCAATAGCTCCACACAGAGCTGCTCAAATCCCCCAATTCCATGGAGAAATCGAGTTCGTTTTTATAAAATCCTAGTTCTGGTTTTGGCCAGCTAAAAAGACTGTGTAAGTTTTGATTAAAAACATGAGAATAAATGTAAATCATATCCCAGGCATTCATCTGTTCTTCTAGTTTGAAATGAAGCTGAAGGATCTTTCTGGAATTATCCGTCAGGATCTGTGGGCTTCTTAAATTTGGATTGGCACTTGAAGAAAATCTGAAATTGTTCTCTTATGCTTTAATAATTGTATTTAGTTTCCTAATTTGGCTGGTAAGTTTATCAAAAGATAATTGAACTTTTAAAAGCATAAGCTGACCAGACAGTAGGAAATACTTTAAAATAAACTTTCTTTCTCGAACTTTGGTCTGTTTTTGCTCGCTCTCTCATGAAAGCAGTCCGTATGCACAGCTCCAACCTGCAGAGGTGCACGTTCCTTAAACCAAACAACTCCTGAATTAAACCAGGTTATTCTCTCTTATTCCAGAAGTCAATGGAACTCTGCCAAGAAAAACCAGCAGAGCCCCCAAGTGCCGCCCGTGTCAGCTCCTGCTCCAGCCCTCTGCTCCCCTGCCTGTCCATCTGTGCCCTGGTTCCTTTTGATGGCTCTGAGAAGACGATGGTTTCAGGTAAAGAGGGATCTGGTTTAAGTAAGGTATTGCTCTGAGCTGTTCTAAAAGTGGAAAATAAAAAAAAAAAAAAAAAGGAAAAAAGATATAGTTTATAAATTAATCCAGGGAACAGGAGAAACTGTTCTCAAGTTGCTTTTGTTTCTTAATGCAACTTTTGTTGTTGTCACTGAAGGGTGCATGAGGGTCTCATTTGCTTGTACACAGGAGAACTGAACAACCAGAAACAGATTTGTTGCTTGTTTTTTACCGACTCTCCCAGCTGGCAGTGTGCACAGCATGGACTGAGGGCTCAGCAGCTGCTTCAGGAGCTGCTGGCTGGCTCTCTGCTCTCGGGCACTCTGTCTCCTTCCTCGTCTTTGCAGGCAGACATAGACTGTGCTGGAGCAGTGCCTCACCAGCTCCATCCACTGGGTATCTCAGATTCCAAGCTGGTTCACACATGCTGTTGTTTCAGATGATAGTTTCAACGAAGTGAGCACGTTTTCCAGTTTCAATGAGATTTAACCCACTGCTAAAGTTCTGGTAAGTGGTTCCTGAGTTTTGGGGTAAGTGCTGTTCTCCAGTTTCACTGGTGGTGTGTAGAAATTTATGGGCTCATTGTAGAACAGTAAATCCAGGTTTTTCGAGTTTTTCCTTCATTAGCACATAAACTACCAGGCTATTTTTCCCACCCCACCAATCTCTTTCCAGTTTTAAAGAGGATTTGCTTCTCTTCGTGTTCTCCCTTATATGAATTTGCAAAGACTTCTGTCACTGTTAAAGCACACAGCAAAGATTTTCCCCACTTATTTTGTTGCTCATGGTTTACATCTACTTGCTATTGACTCACAAAGGAGCCAGCAAGGGGAAGACCTTTGACTTTGCTCTTACTTGGTGTCGTGATGGGGAATCCTCCCAGCTCCAGTCATCAATCACGCTGCGCTGATAGCAGCCCAAAGAGTAAGCAAAGACAAATGAGTTGTCCAGGCTGAGCCTGTCTTGGCTTTACAAGGGGAAATACTACTAGAAGTTCCCTCTGGGTGTCAGCCAGGTGTGACGGGAGGGTGCCTTTACCCCATGCTCACTCTGGCTCCAGCACAGAAATGGTCTGATGGCATTGTTCCTGCTGTTCACTGGCCACTGGCCATCCTAGCCTGCATGAGGACAAGTATTTTTTCATGACGGTGTGCTTGGTATCCTCCTGCTCAAGCTGCTTTCTGTTTTCCTGTCACTGTCAGCTCGGCAGTGCTGTCATTTTCCAAGTACGTGGTGTGTAATTAATGAGAATGTCATTTCCAGGTTGTTTTCAAAGACTGGGTTGAGAGTCTGAGAAATTATTTCAATCAATGCCTCAGGATATTTATTTTTTTTTTTTTTAAATTAAGAAAACTATCCTCTAGGTTGCCCATGTTGGGAAGACAACATCTGTGCTTTTATTTTTAAGGGCAGCCAGACTTGACCTCTTAGTAAAGACACAGAACTCGGGTTCACCGGGCACCAGGCAGGGTGGGCTGGCTCTTTCCCAAATTCTGGTGGCACTGGCAGTGTCAGCCTCCTCCCTGCGTGCCATAAGGAGGAGGATGGTCTCCTTGTGATGCTCTCAAGAGGTGGAGTTGGTTGTACTGTGGGTCAGATCCTGCCCTGCAGAGTCGGAGGGGTAGCAGGACATGCTGTGACTTGGCCTGGAGTCCCCCCTGGTGCTCCTGGCTGCCCCTAGGGGCTGGCTGGGCTGGGCAGAGGTGTTGACCGGGATATATGTATTTTATTATACCTGTTACTTCTTTCACAGGAGTAATAAGTCTGCTTTATGGGAGACCCCGAGAGACTCCATGAGGAGCACAGAGATTGGTTTTAGCCACCTTTGCTCCCCAGGACATTGCTGTCCCAAACGCTGGATGGAAGTGCCCAGGCTCCGATGATGCACAGCATGTGTCCTAAGAACTGGCCTCTGTGCTCATTTAGGGTTGGATATTCTCTGCCCTGCTTCTCCTGAGCAAATATTCCCAAGCGTCTCCACTGAGCCTTGTGTTGCTGGATACTTTAATTTTACTTTATTTACAAAAGGGAAAGACTTTCAAGCAGCAAATAATTCCCTTTGCCTCCTTTCTGTCTCAGTTGTCAAAACCAGTATGAGCCTCTTTCTCTCCCCTGATCATTCCCCCAAGCCCTAGAGCACCACTACTTTGCCTTAAGGATCCCTATAGAGCTCACATCTTATGGGCTGGCGAAGGGAATGGGTGACTTTCCTTCATGATGGTGTCATAATCCATGCTTCTAGGCTGCCACTTTCATCAGGGAACATGGGTCCACATACAGGGCAGGTTTATGTTTTGATTTTGGGGTTGGTTTGGGTTTTTTTGAGAGGGTGAATGTTTGCAAACAGTGAAGTTGCTGGTTGCTTCAGTAGATTTTTCTGAGCATTGCAAATGTTTTATTCCCAATAATCTGCTGGTACCTCTTGGGTGTGTGAGATGCCTGCAGAGCTTAGCATGTGCATGTGTACGTGTCTCCTGTGATATACGGAGCTTCGGCGCTGCAGCTGCCATTAGTGTTAATGGGCTAAAACTCTTCACATCAAGCTGAGAATATACTCCCACTAATTGTGTACCAGCCATCCCCTGGGACCTTTGTGCGAATGATGCATCCAAGGAGAGGTGCTTTCAGTGATACGACGCCTTGGGATAAATAAATAAGGGGCTAAAGTTAGAGGCTGTTTCGGGAAAGCTGACTCAGTGCCAGCATTATAACACTGGGAAATCAGATAACAATGATGCCAACCTTTATCCTCTTGGTCCTGGCCTAGTCCACTGCTGCACGGTACCATCTTCTGAGCCATACATCACCCCTCAGCCTCACCTTGATGATGTATGGTGCCCATAGATCCTTATAGCGGGAGTGCACTCTGATGTATTGCGCCAATACATCATGGACAGGGTTCGCCTGGGTGATGTATTAGTGCCCTGAGAATGTATTACTCAAACGCTGGTATTGTTCGGGGATAAAGCCAAGCCAAGGAGTGGATTCAATTTAATTACAGTGCAAATGATAGCCCGGCGCCAGGAGCACTTTGGTGCTGAGATGCTGGCACCCTGTGGAAATATGAGCTGTGGCTCTGGTGCTGTTGAGTCACATCACAGTATACCATGAGAAGAGGCGCCATATTTTAAAGGAACGGTCATTTTTCAGAAAAACATGGGAGGTCAATGTTGAGAACTCTGTAGAGAGTGGTAGGATGGCATGCAGGAAACTCCTGAGCTGGCAGTGCTGTCAGGCAGTGGCGCACACAGGTATCTCCTGCCACCTGGGAGCTGTGATCTCTTAGGGTGTCACAGAGCGGGTGGCTCAGCATTCTGAGAAGTGTGAAGCAAGGGGATTTTTTGGGTCATCCGTGACACTAAAAATTCCCAGACCCTTCTAAGCAGTGAGAAGTACACACCAACAAAATGCTGTATTGCCCAGCAAGGAGATGGGCTTTGAACCCAACCAAACATATTTTTATTGTTACTGGTGGGATGCTTTGATAACAAATTTGAAGAGATGATTCTGTGGTTTCCTTGGGCTTGCTTACATAGGTGTCATCTACAACCTGAGGAGAAAATATTTAGAATATTAGACGCCCATGACTATCATTGGTGGGAAACTGGTAAGTGATATAGTCCAATGAAGAGCAGCTTTGTAAAGAATCCAGAGATGAGAACTTAATTCCTGTGACAATCTACATTGGATGCTTGTCTGTGGTTAACTCTCCCTTCCTCTTTGCTTCTCTTTTTCACGTCTCTGCTGCTCAGTATTGAAACAAAAGTGTAGATCAGCTGCACTTTAAAATCAACTTTATTTCCAAATATGCCCCTGTAATGTCTCATTTGAGGAAGGTTTTTCGATAAGGAAAAGATTTGCATGTGTGTTATCTGGGTGTCAAAGGATGGCATGCCTTAAAATCATCTGCTTTTTGTAACATCCTTGTTTGTAATGGGAAGCCCTCTGGGAACACACAGACACCTGAGAATGAAGGTGAAATTCCAGAAATGATTGGTTGAGCACATCACATCTATTATGTTTTTCTGAAAGCTTAAAATATGTTATTTTAACTGCAGCAAGATGTGAAAATGCCTTCTTTTTTGATACTTCCACTAAAGTCAAGAGGATCTTTATGTAGTCAGGATTTGATCCATTCCCATCCAGAAGGGTTTCTGATCATTAACTAGCAGAGATATTTGATTATTCTTTTAAAGAAATATTTACATTGAGCTAGGGGTAGCAAGGTGGCAGCAATATTTGGCTCATGCTCTGTGTTTCATTTCTATAAACCCAGGTATTTTCAAAGCAAGGTAAATACAGGTTTGCAGCTGAGAAATTTGCAGCATAAACAGATAAAGTGACTTGTGCAATGTCACATAGCAAGTGGGTGGCAGAGCTTGGAAGAGAAGACAGTGGGTCTGACTCACTCCTCCTCTGACATGCTTGTCAATATTTCACTTCTATTATTATCTTGACTTATATGCTCCATTGTTTCAAATCAGATCTGCTCCTACATTCCTATTGTTCATGGGTCTAAAGCTATAATTTTTGGTCATCCTATAATGGAGAGGATAATGTGTCTTTTTTTTTCCTCCCCTTTTTTTTTGCAATCACTTACCCTGTGGATAACTCAGAAATGCTGATTACTCTTTATTTTTGGGTGCAGAATGAGGAAGGCTCAATCTGATAGACAGGAACAGTGCAAGCTCCTGAGAAAATGACATTTTTGCATAGCACTAAAAATGTCTCTCTCCTGCTCCTTGATTGTACTACCCTGTCACAGACAAACAACAAGCAAAACAGTGCAGATACTCTTCTGCTTGGTTGTAGCCTAAAATGCAGAAGACATGCGGGACAGAGGGTATTTACACTGCCTGTTGCAGATCCTAGGCATGTTGGCTTTGGAGAAGAGCATGCAGCGCTCCTCAGTGTGTTCCTTAAGGGTGTCCTCCTCCATGTTACAGGATACCTATTGGTGTCCCCATCTGTGCATGACCCTAGAAGCTGTTTGTCCCTTCTGTGCTGCTGTGTTGCCTCCTCCTGTGACTGGTTCATTGCCACCCTACCCCTCCGTGGAGTCTGGTTCATCGTGATCCTTTCATCTTGTGATAACTGTTGTAAAAGTTTCTATAAATAGAATTTCCTCCTGCCCAAGTCTTCTTGCTAGGTCAGCTGTTTTATTTTTAACAGAAAGGCATGTTGATGCTAAGCAGAATTATTTTTTTTTTAAATCTCTCTATTAAACATAAAAAGATGCTGTGTCTGAGTAAAAAGGAAAGGTGCCCCTTAGATATTTTTAAAGCTTCCAAAAATAGTCTCACGTCTGTGACAAAGCTTATTGAGCAGGAATAGTTGTGGACAGTAATTCTACAGTGGAAAGGATCATGTCTCCTTGTGCTTCTGGCTGGGATCTGCAAGAAGGGAAACCAGTTGAACAAAGACCTCAAAAAGGAATTAACTGAGGGCTGCTCTTTAGAAGGCTCGATAGCAGCACCGCCCAAATAGCTTTGCTGGTGATCTCATATGTATTTTCCTTCCTGGGCTTGCAACTGCCTACCTCCTTGAGGTTGGGAGCCCATTTCTTGAATTGAGTCTTCGTTGGAGACCTGCAGCCCCACTGTGAGAGCTACTGCTGTGCAGCCATGGGGTAATGAGAAAAGGCAGCGAGTTCCCGGTCTGGCATTTTTCAGCATGAAGAGAGAGGGAGGAGGATTGTTAATTTTGCCTTGTATGCACGACTGATACTAGACTTGAAAAAAAGGAAAACTTGGTTATTGTTTCTGCTGCTACACCCCTGCACCCTCTGGGTTGGAGCACAACCATATATGCAGTTGATTCAGGCTTCAGCACAACTGAGGAGGCAGAAAACTGTGGGGGAGAGAAGTAGATGCGGGTGGGACTCTCCAAGGAGATATGTTTTACAAGGTTCCCAACACTTTTTCTTCCCCTCCCATAGTGGGGGCTTTTGTCTCCTTACTCATGGCAAATGCCAAGCCAAGTGTTTGTGTGTTCGTGCCCAGTGAGAGGGTAAAAGTCTCTAGAGAACTTCTAAAAATTATAAAAGATAAACTGATTATTGTTAAAATTGCAAAGTAGTCAAATGGTGACTGCTGAACAGCTTATATGGAGAAGAAAAGACAGCATTATAAAACAGAGAGAGATCTATTGTTTGCAGTTAGAAAAAAATATGAGCTTGTTTCAATCCCAAAGTGACTGATTAGCTGTGCTAAACCAGCCTGCATTTGTGATCAAGTTAGTGCTTATTGCAGGTGAATTTCTGCCCACATGAATGTGGGTTCTTTCAGAGGGACCATAGCCAGTTTTGCTCTCCCTTGTGGCAGAGCACGAGAGGTTTGGTTTCTCTTGGTCTTTATCAGTCCTCTCAGCAGAAAAGGGATTGGGCAGCAGATTAAGATTTGAGGTTCAGATCTTATATCTCCTGTAAATATCCTGCTTGCCCTCAAGAAAATTGATTTATTGCTTTCAGCCTTGATTCTTCACCTGTAATACTGGGGAAAATACTTTTTTTATGTCCCACTTTTTACATGAGCATCTCTTTCACAGTGGATGCTCTTCCTATCTGTTTGGTACTGTGCTTGGTGCAGTGAAGTCTCATTCCTTCCTTGACTCTCATACAGAGCAGTTTATATTGCAGGAATCCTGGTAACTATCATCAAAATAAAATTACAAGAGACAGATCTAACCTGCCTGAGATGCTGGTGCTATAGATAGAATTTGAATGTAAAGCTCGCCTTGGTTTGGTGGCTGTCCTCCTGACTGTCAGAATGAATGATGGATTAACAAACGAGTAATGATTTAGTCCCTCTCCAAAAACAAGCAATACTGCCTGAGTGACATGCATTCCAGATATGCAGAGAAGAGAGGTGCGTGACATTGTCTCACTCAGTAGCATAGGAACTGGCAAGTGGATAAAGCAGTGTTTTTTCACCCATTACAATGTGCATATATGTCTTTGGACCCTAGAAAATACAGATCAGACATGAGGTTCTGATTTAATTTGTTGTTCGGTGTGGTTTTTTTTCTTTTAATCCCAGGGTATGATTTGGCAGCAGAATGTGAAACTTTGAAGCTTCGTCCTCTGTTTTTTTTTCCAGATGACATTAGTGAGGGACCAGCTGGGTTCACGGGACTCTACAAGGTACTCTTGTTTATGGATGAATCCATGCAGATGGGGATCAAAGGTTGTGTGTAGCTGCTGTAGAGCACACCAGGGCTGAGAGAGGTCGGGCACCAGAGATTAATTTCTTGGCCAGTTAGAGCCAAGGTTTAATAGCAGGCTTGGAAAGGACAGTGATTGAGTTTACTGCTAGCAGAACCTATAGTTTGGGTCAAGTAAAAGGAAGGAGCTAAGGGGCTCTGTGTGTTGGTTGCAGAAGAAAGTCTAATGGCTTAACAATATGTGGCCTCAACAAGACGTATTACTGTTGCTGCCACCAGTGAGCTCGGTGCTGGGGCAGGGGGGAGCGGGAGGAGATGCACCCCTCGCCTCTGGCACATCACCCTCAGCGACCCAGGCACTTCTGGGGCTCGGCTAATGCTCACAGCCAGGCAGAGCAAACACTCCCAGGAAGCCTCGTTAATTCTGAAAGTGAGGCAGAAAAAAGGGAAAACATCAGTGTTTTCTAAATAGGGAAAACCGTGTATTTGAGGTGCAATAGGGGGATGTATTTTCTTCTTAGTTTTTTTAATTACATACTTCAGTGAACCCATATCAAATTTTCCATGATCAGATGATCTATTTTGGCTAAATTAAGAACTTATTTTGATGCTGAGATGATACTGTACTCTGACTTTAACTGGACTCCATCTTTTCATGCTCCTAATCCATTACACTTCAGTTTCTAAATTTTCGGTTCTTTTTTTTTTTTTTTTTACAGTTGTGTCCTCAATTTATGTAACCCATTTAATTGTATCCAGCTACACTGTGATTTCCCCCTCCCTGCTTTCAAATATGGATTATATTTTTTCTTTTAGAGCATGTATAAAAAAATATGGCCAGGAGAATTTGCTTTCAGCTTTCATATTTAATTTTGAATCTGGTTCTATGTTGTTATAAATAAGTAACACCTTAAGGAAAATAATTTTGCAAATAATTTCAGACATATTGGTGGAGGCAGACTAATTGAGTGCAGGAGAGACTAAGTGCAAGTGGTGCCTGCCAACTTGGTGCTATGGATCTCAGACCAAAATCGTCAGGAAGAAAATTTGTATTTCATTGGTGATTTATCCTGGGGTTTTCAGGGAAGAGGATAATAGGGATAATATCTTAGGCAGGACATGACCATGGTACCTATAGTGTTTATCAGAGTATGTATATCTCATTTATGCAGAAAGCATCAGTTTGACCCCATGGTAGAAATTCCTCATTCTGTGGCTCTGAGTCAAGTGTTCAGTGATTTCCTATTAAAACCCTTTCCCGACAGGTCCTGCTTTAAATTCTCTGCCTTAGAAGTCTCCTGGATCATGTGAACTTTTGCTTTTTTTTCCCATTTCATTGTGCTTTTGCCTCAGGAAGGTAACAGAAGCTGCACCAAATCTGAACTGAGTGACATGGATTTCCTGATTAGGCACAGATGGGACTCCTCTCCCAAAGTGCTCTTATATTGTCTCCATCCATTAAACTTGCTCCGAAAGCTATTGACACGACTCTGCAGTCTCTCTTGTTAGAGTTATTCTACTCTTCTTAGAAGTAAATGCTTGTTGGGTCGCAATGAATGACCCGATCATGTAGTGATTAAGATCCTCATCAAAGCTTTGGACTCCTGCTTCACATCAATCACAGAGAGGTCTTTCTTGTCTCAGGTAGCTGCTGGGATGAATCCATGGTGACTTGCAGATCTTTAAAGACATTTTTCTGAAAGGTTTCTGGTTTTGCCATCACATAATGTGAGAAAACCACAGTTGTTTTTGTTTTAGTTTTTTAAAGTTGTTTGAAGGTTGTTTTCTTGTTCAGTTCAAATTAGCAAGATAGAAGGAACTTGAATGCTTGTTTGGCAGCCAGAAATACAATGCTCAGTTTTGCCTTTCATGGAAAGAAATTTTGACGAGGAGTTTTAATCATGTGAAGTTTGAATCAGCCGCTAGATCTGAGCCTGAACTGTAGCAATGGAAGGGGCAGATTATCCCCGGTTTGTCCACTCCAGACCTTGTTCTTCCTCGTCCAGAGTATCCTGCAGTAGCTGCTATCAAAGGCAGCACAGCAGAGTTGGTGGAGCCAGGTCTGCTCTGTGCAAGGTCTGATTTTGGTGGGTTTCAATATGACATGTCATCTTTAATATTTTTTTTTTTTTCTCTTCCTCTAGAACCTGTATGTTTCAGATAGGTTTCTCTAACAGAGATGCTTTTTCACCAGAAGTGTGTGAAACACCTGAGTTTATAGGGACTGAAGGAAAACTGTTTCAGAGACAAACAGGTACACAACTTCTCTGCTTTGCTGACTGTGTCAGATATGAAATCTTGGATTTTTCACTTTCTTTAGGCATGTTCACCTTGTTTAGGCATTGTTCACCTTGTTTAGGCATGACCAAATCATTCATATTTTTTGCTTTGCATTTTCTTTTGGTTTGGGTTGTTTGTCTTTGGTGGTTGGGTGGAGATGAAAGATTCTGCACACCCCACTCCAGATACTGACAGTCCCTCATGTGATCCCCCCAAAACAACCCACATCAACTCTCCATAGGAAAATGCAGTTATGAAGGTATTTAATAAAGCCATATTGCATTAGAGAATTTAGTGTATCCACAATTTTACCAATACAAATGCGGAGAATGGCACTGCTGTGGGAAGTCAAAGCCCTGTCTGTGGGTGGTCCTGAATTTACTGAAAGATGGAGTTTTCTGATGTGCTGCTATAGTGCCCCTTCTCAAACCAAAATCAGCTCAGTTCTGTTAGTCTTTTAGTCCCATCTCAGTTAGGTTTCTATTTAATCTGAAGCATGTAGTGCAGGATAACCAAAGCAGGATAGTGTAACACATGGTAGAAATGATGCTTTTAAAAGAACTGGCTCTAACAGTCTTGCAGATTGCCCTGCACGTCCTCCTTCTGCTTGTATCACTCAGTTTTGTAAGCAGGACTCAAAGTTTGGGATTTAGCCCCTTTGTCTAAGTTTTTGGCTGCATGAGCAGATGCATTAAGGTGCTTTCCTGCAAATTCTCCTTTAATTGCTCCAAGTGCTGTGGCCATCAAGCAGAAATCCAGTTGGTAAACTCTGCAGTTTGTGGACAACTTTTCTTGCCAACCATGCATTACGAAGGGCTAATTGTAAAAGTGGTGCACCTGCTGGCTCCCTTGGTGGCTGGAACCAACAGGAAAAAAAATAGTAATTTATTAATGATCGAGTCACAAATAGTAATGAAAACAATAGGAGCATCTGAAGGAAGCGCTGCTGGGGGCAGAGGTGCAGGTGCTCTGTGCCCTGAACAGGCTTGTCGGCATTTTTATAAAGCTACTTTACAGCCCTTATCAATTTCCTACTGCTTTCTGTGTACCCCCTGCCCCTTTGCAAATGTTTTGCCTGCACAACAGGCTCAGCATTTCTTGTTGTAGGTGATAAAATAGCTGTCACCCTGTGGAGGGAGAAAAGAGGCAAAAAATAAAAATGTTAGGTCCAAAGAAACAAAGCGGAGGAATGCGTTTCAGAGCAAACAAACGAGTGCTAATGGAGCCGCTGAGTTGGCACGGAGAGAGCGATGGATGCTGTGAGCTTAGCTGAGGAATGCTAAAAGACTGGGGGCAACAAATGCTGGAGGGCAAGAGAGACTCATTCCTTAGGCTGAGGAAGGACTTGGTGCGTGGCCTTGGATTTCAAAGGTGTCTGGCACAAGTACACACCTCAGCCAACACCAGCCACAAGGAGTTTGGAGTCTAGTGTGTGTCTCTGAAAATCTCACCCATAATTCAAATAACTATATTACATTGGGAAGCCCAGGACCTATTTTCTTAAGTAGGCAGAACAGAAGGCACTGCCAATTTTGGCAACCTCCTTGCACCATTTGGGTGGTTAGGTAGTCACGCGGCATGGTTGTGCTGTTTCTCAAAATACAGTGGCTCTTGGGATACTGGGATAAATCAACTGATATGCAGAAATGAATGTAAATCTTTGAGTAAAAAAAGTATGATGAACTAAGGAACTAATCTTCTTGCGGCTGGCTTTCCCCACAGCAGTACAATGCCTGTGAGATGTGGCAGCTGATCCCAAGTTGCAGAAGGACCAAAAAAGAAACTCGGGTCATGGCAGGCTCTCATCATACTCAGGAACAAGATCAGAGGTAATGTGATGTGTCTTAATGTTTGCCTTTTTTCTGTTTTCACCATCACACATGGCCTTAACGTGTTCATTTCCCCTGATAGAAAGCATTCACACAGACATCAGCTCAATGTGCTTTGCTTTGCGAGTGATGGGTAGTGTCTGCAGCGTTCATCAGGGTCACATCCATTAGTATTACAACCTAATTCAACTTGCAATGAAGGAAAGGTGCACTAAGTGGAAAATTCATGCGCTGTCATGCTTTAAGTGCTCATACATGGACATTCCCCATGGCTTAGGTGCAATTTAGAAAGTTTGTAAACTGTTGGAACTTGTTGGTATGTCAGGTGGTGTCAGACCTGAAGTCTGCAGGTGTAAAAATTATCAGTTCTCAGGTGTAGATGTCTCAGAAGAAAGGAGTAAAACTGAAAAGTCAGCCTGAGTCTGTACCAAACCTGTACAAGTCCCATGTCCTGCATTTACTTCCAAGGTTTAGTAAGGTAGTGAAAACCCCACAGTCACCCTGGAGCAGCTGCAACCAGCCAGCGCTTTCTAACATTTCACTGCCTATTCAACATTCAAGGGAGAAAAAGAGATGCTCTGTCTTTAATTTGGTTTTAGTGGAAAGAGGGAAAAAATACCAAATTACCTGTAAGAAAGAAGAAAACATGTCTCTGTCAATGGGCCAGATGCAACTCTTCCTGTAGCCAAGTTGTTCTGCCCTAAGGGGTGTTAAGTCAAAGAACTTTAGTTCTTTGGGACTGTAGTATTCTGCCTCAAATGGGAACTTGCTTTGTCTCCTTTTTTTGGTATTATTATTATTGCTGGTTTTTTGTTCAGGACCTATTGCTTCTTTCAAGTACTAAAGAAAAATTGCTCTTTCTCCCCCTTTTTTTTTTTACTTTTCTTATTGCCTCTTTCCCTCTTCACCCCCAAAAATAACCCTCAGACAAATGCCAGCAATTTATAAGACTGACTTAGAAGCACAGAAAGGACAAAGCTTCACCTTGTAAAGTTTGGTGTGTTTTTTTTTTTTTCCTTAAGAACTAGGAATATTTTCCTGTAAAGATAGCTGAAATCCTTGTGAATTAGGAGGAATTTGGTAGGTGTGCATTTGAAGAACCTCTGCCTCCTGCTGTGAAAGCAGTGCTAAGGACCAAGAGTTGGCAATGCTAATTATTGCCCAGTGATTTGAGGGGGGACCTGCATGAAGTGTGGCATTGTTAACAGGACTGTGATGACATGCAGCATGATACATGAGGAGAGGTGAAGGCAAAGCTCATATATCCCCATAACATTGAATCTCTAATAACTTACATACGGTCACCATTTGCTGTCTGCAAAATTAACCTCTCTTCTCCCCCAGCCTGTGGATTGGATGCATAGATATAGGATTTTAAGCTTTTCCATTGAAAAATGTCCCTGCAAAGCTGTCCATCAGAACTCCTGCTGCTTTCCAGAGAGTATTATTAATAAAGTTCTCCATAGCAGAAATGGGACCCTTTTAGAGCACAGATATGGTGTTTTCCCTGTTAACCAGCTGGGTTGCTTGGCTGTGGACAAATGCAGTGATGAATGACGGGTCAAGGATGGAGCAGGCTGATTTCTCTCCAAGCTTGACCTTGTCTCTGGTCTGACATCTGAAATGACAGATGCATTAAAAAGTTATTTATTTAGGGGAGACACAGTGCATCGCAGACACAGTGCAAGGTAGCACCTAGTGTTAGAATAAAGGCTGCCTGAGCCATCCCCTCTGCATCTGCTGCTTCAGGTACCGCTTGCTTTCTACAGGCAGCTGCTGTGAAAGCAAACAGACAATCATGGGCATTTCTCAGTGAATGGGAGATACTCACTGAACTGAAAGGCAAAAAAAAAGAAGCCAGGTCCATGCAGAGTGCCTGGCTGTCCCAAGCAAATAACCTGCGTATCTGCAAATCACTTGCCTGTGGAACAGCATTAACTAACTATGAAAATGCACCTGAAGGTTTCTGGGCTGTTAAAGGCCCAATGTTCTGGATAAAATGCAGCACTGAGGATTAAATGACTTCTGCTGTTCAGCTTCTTATGGCATCAGTGCACTCCAGAGACTTTCTCTTGTGTGACTTCAGGATACTTTTTAACTTGTTGCACTGTGGCTCCCTTCAGTTTCACTATAGCAGAAACGAAAGGAACAGTTTTCATGTTGTGGGACACATGGGTGGAAGGGTACCCAATCTGCATACCATGAGCAGTCACATTTCTTTTTTGGGAAATCAATTGTTGACAGACGGTGAGAGACCTCAGCCTAAATCTATAGAAAAATGCATGCATAACCCCTTGGGCTTCTTCATTCATCTGCCTAACCTTTTGCTGCAAGTAGGAAATATGGTCTTGCTTTCCTATTTTCCAAATCAGACCTTTTTTTTTTAGAAAAGTAACCTTGCCTGTATAGACATCTGCTGGATGTCTGTGTGGCCAAGTGGAGATGTTATGCCCTCATGACAAGAGCTATGGTATGGATTAATTTGTGGAGCAAGGTTCATGAAAGAGGCCAAGTGCGTGATTCTGCATCCTTTGGGAGTACTGGGAGAGCTGAGATTAGGGAGGACCATAAGAAAATCGAAGAGCTGTCACTGAGAAACATCGTAAGTCTGTTGACCTCAGCAGAATTACAGCAATTGACGCCAGCTCTGAATATACCCCTTCTTCCTTTGTCATCTCCTTTCCTCCCCCCCTCCTCTAAATAAAACACCTTTGAAACAATGGCAGTAGAGATTGTAAAATATATGCAAAAGCCCATTTTGCAAGTCAGGAGTGCTAGAAGTGCTGGATGTTGGTGTGCACCCAATGCTCATCAACTTCTGTGCTGGGCTACAGCTGTATTCGAGTGACTTTGCAAAGTCTTTCTATGACTGTCCAAATCTATGTGTGCATTAAATCTCTAGCATCTTTACAGTATTTAATGTGTCTATTCCTTCCAGGATTCTAGTGGCTGGGTGTACTATGTGTTTGAAGCTTGCCTGAAGGCAGCATCTGCAAGGTTTTTCCAGCAGAAAAATGAATGACCTAGTAAAATGAATGATTTTGTGTAATACTAAAGAAAAAGAGTATCAGCTGTGCACTTCATATACAGTATTGATTGCAAGTATACTTGTTAATTTGCAAGATACAGGAAATTCCAGCCAAGGGAAGGAGGGCTTGACTACACTGCTCCCTAATGTAGCTGTGACTCCTACTGCCTTCAGAGAGGTTTGAATCAGGTTGCAAAAAGCCAAAATTCAAACCTGAGTGACTTGGCTATGGAAGTGTGTTGTCTCAGATCCTCCTGATCCTCCTGCTCTGAGCACAAGAGTGTGCTGAGCAGTGGAAAAGTTGCTCAGAACTGGCAATATCAGTATTTCTTGACTTAACATGTGCAGCCTCAGGTGGTGAGGGCTCGCCTGCAGTTCAGCAAGGAAAAATGGAGATGTCCTGTTCTTGTTTTGCTTCTGTGTAAACATTTGATCTTTACGGTTTTGGGTGTCTGGGGGGAATGTAGAGTGCACAACAGACCTGGGCAATGCTCTCAACTCAGCCCAACAAAGGACGGAGTTGGGGCAGGGGGAGGGGAGGGAAAAGGTATGTTTTCCACAATAGCCTGTTTAAAACATTACAAGCAACCTCTCTTCCATCATAAGTTCTGCTTTAAAACTATTGCCCTGGGACATAAAAATCAACTGCTAACAACTTCCAGTGGGACCACTATTCTATCAATGTTCCCGTCAAATGTTGACTCCATGATTAATATTCACCCTCTTCCTTCGTTAATCATCAGTCTTCATTCACTTTTTTGTAACTTCCCGCTGACAGGGGTAGTGTTCGTAGAGCAGCTGGTAGGGAAAACAGAAAGATCTGAACTGCTGTACACAAGCTGTGAAGGGAAAAAGCCACCTCGGAGCACTGTGTCAGCTCAAAATGATTCCTCAAGATGCAATTTTTTTTCCCAGTCCTAGAAGCAGCGAGGTTGAATTTCCGATTGTCTTTGTGAGATGGGACCTCACAACGACCTGTGATTGTTATTGTACTGTTTTACCTTGAGTGTCACAGCACCCAGTAATTTAGAGCAGGCGCTACAGTAATGAAGAAAAAACTGTCAGAATTTGGCTCATCAGATTAAACGTCTACGTGATCCTAAAAAAGAGTTTTGCAATTAACACTGTAATTTGTGATTTGGAAGTCCATTGCCAGCTTTGCCACCAACTTCCTGAATGACCTTGCAAATGAGACTGATCTCTTCCTCACTGCCCAACCTATAAATTGAGAATACTTCTTGCTTTCTCCTTTGTCCTGTCTCTCTGAGCAGTTGAAATTGTCCGTCCTGTGAAGAAGGCACTCCCTGACTGTTGTCCAAGACATACGAGTTCAGTAAGCACTGGGGTAAATATGCATTCCTAAAACAGATGTTGCGTGTTTATCTACTTTCTAGAAAGCATTATGGCAATTACTGTGATCCCTCTCAACTCTGGTATCTTCATAAAGAGACCTAGAGGCTGCATTCCCCAGCCTTAGACTTCATTCCTTGTAAGCGCTTTGTAATGTGCTTTGATTTGTTTGATAGAAATGCTGAATAAGCTGCCTTACCATTGTGATCATGGTAATCTAAGCAATAAAGGAGCATCAAAAAGATAAATATTTGAGTCATAGAATCTAGAGTTTGGTTTGGTCTTTTCAGACACATCAGAAATTCTATATGAATCAACATTTAGGACAATGAATTGGACATTAAGTCAACAAAGTCAAAATTCACAGGGCAATCTTGCTGGTGAGAGGAAGATTTGTGTGTTATAACTTTTTTTCCTAGCGAGCTGCTGGTACACATGTAAACATCTCCCTCAATGTAGGTTTGCAGGATGCACAGCTAATGGCTGTCGCACATCAGTGGGATGGTGATGGCTGACAGGGCTTTGCTGAGAGTCTGTCTTCTGCTTCTTCAAGGGAGAAGGACCTTCTTTAATATCTCAACTTTTCTTTATCATTTCCTTTTGGGGATGATTTTGTTGTGCTGGTGTTTTCTGCCTCTTTCCCATATAGACCACACTTCTCAGGAGGATATCACACACAGGCTCAGGAGCTATGCTGGAGAACCCTGCCTTATTCAAGCATGTTTCCCTTCGAACTTCAGGCAACCATGGATAGTCCTTGGTTTGACTAATAAATTTATTCAACATCCACACTAAAAAAAAAATCTTGCCTTGTGTAGCTGCAGTATTCATTGACTGGCAGTAACAGCAATTCTCTGTGTTCTTCCAAATATAGAAGCATCTAATGCCGCTTTTCTGGGGAAAAAAATAATAAAACCCACACAAGTGTTACTGTTTCCCTGTAGAGAACAACACTGCCTTGAGTGCAGAGCTTGTGCATGTTTTCTTGTCTTCTGCTAACATTTTTAGGATAAATCTTTATCATTAAAGATAAACATTACAAGAAATAAAAACTTCCTCAGTGTAAATTGCTTCTTTTGCAACGTAGATAATGAAATGATTGAACATGGTGGAGATCTGGTGGCATTTGAGAGAGCATGACAGATCCAAGAAAGGTCAATACATAGGTAGCAAAATGAGAGACTGGCAATGCAGGGCTGAATAAACACCCACTCTAACTTCTGCTGCTCTGGTCAAACCGAAACATGCTTTGCTGCAGAAATAATTTTAAAATGCATATCCTAACAAATTTGCATTTAAAACATTTTAAATTAGAAAAACTTTAAGTTTGCATATCTACTAGCCTAAATTATCCATTAATATTTTTTCACCTTGGTCTTCTAGGGAGAATTCTGCAAAACAGGAGAAGTCACTACTGTAAACATTTAAAAGCTTTCTCTCTTCATGTTCCCAACATTTTCCCCTACAACTTAAATAATATTGTGCAGATATTACTTCATTTTTCTCTCTCCCTTTATTTTCCAATTTGTTGTTCCACCAATATCTTTTCAAAACTTCCTCTATATCTTGAAACCTCATTTGCCATTAAGAGAAATGGAGCATTAAAAAAAAATTGAAACATTTGGATTCATTCTGCGTGGGGGAAAAAAGGGCAATCGTCAGGATGGAATTACAACGTTCACTTCATTATATTTGATGAAGTGAAAGAAAAGATACAAACCGCATTCAGCATTCACAAAAAAGATTTTAAATTGGTGGCAGAAACTTCACATTGTTAATTGAAAGCTTTGCACAAGAAACATATTGGGTTTGGACTTTTTGTTTATGAAAATAGGAGGGTTGTATCTTGTTTGTTTTTTATTCCTCCTTCTTAACAAATTCCAGCTTAAATGCCAGGACCAGAAGGTCTTTCTCTGACAGCCTTTGCTTTTTTTGCAAATTTTGTGTCTTGATAGTTCCTGGTTTCAAATCTAAAACAATTTATCTGATATCAGAGAGAGACTAGACTTTTACTGTTTTTTATTTACTGATTCAGGAGATGGAGCAAAAGGACATACTGTTGCAGTAATCGCTTGCACAGACTGATTACACACCAGCTCAGGATCTAATTTATATACTCCTTTCTTCCTAAATTAATGTGAACAACTGCAGAAACCTGCTGGGAATGTGCAAGGGGCTACATGCATGTATTCTCATTTTTTACACAAACTTGGATCCATATTTTTCAACTGTTTTCCAAAATCTAGATTGCTAAGGAGATGGAGGTTTTAGTTCCAATGCTGATCAGCATACCTCAAACACTAGTGGAAGAAGTAAGAAAGGTTCATCCCATTGTTTCAGAAGAAGAAAAAAAATCACTAGGAAATTTGAACAATCCAGCATCAGTGTTCTCAGTACCAATGGAGTGGTGCTTTTTACTCTTTAATCAATGTTTTAGGTTAGAACGATCTCTTCTTTGCATCCCGACAATTGCAAGCTGCCTGGCAATTAGCTTCCTAAACCTGCAGCCCTCTTCATCCAGGGAAGTTACTCCCGTCCTAGCATGTCACTAGCCCATTGTACCTTTTTTCTTTCTCTCACCTTTGCCTCAGTTTCCCCTCATAGAAAACTATTATGGCTCCATCTCTGCCATGCAAAGTGATTAAGGCTTAAATGAGGAGAGATTTCAAGATGTTGATGCACCCTCGTTATAACAGTAACACACCTTTTGTCTTATAGGAATAGTGCAGTGTCATTTTAAATTACTTTAGCTCTTTTGTCTTTCAGAGATCCTTATCCTGGTTTTGCATTCATAAAGTAGATAGAGAACTCCACTTACTTGTGTGAGGGGTCCAATAATATATAAAATAGCACATTATCTCTTTAATTACTACAATTGTAGATCACATTTAATATTATTTTTTCAACAAGAAATAATAGTGGGAGCCTAGAGGGAAATTTTATTTGATTGCCCTCCTCCATTACCCCAAAGATTGCTTGCTGTAGCATTATTAGTGTGAGTAGGAAAAGTCTCCAAAGTACAGTTTCCCAGCTCGCTTGATACAAGACTGCAGCCACTGCTGCTAAAGCAAACCAAGCACCAGCCATTATTCTCCATGCAATGGGAAGAGCTGCCATCAGCTGAAGAGGATGGTTAAGCTCTGTTACACACAAATGTCTGGAACTTGGAGACTACCCTTGGCTGAGCCTATTGACTGGTCCTTCCTTGGAAAAGAAGAGCTGGAAGTGGGGCACAGACATACACCTGCTGCCATTCCTGGTGGGATGTCAGTGGTACGGTGGTGGGACAGCTGCTTGGCTCACAGGCATTGGTGACCCCCAGCACCCCAGGGGTTCCCGAGGAGGTAAGGAACCAGGTAAAGGGTTAGCAGGGAAGAAAAATGTTCAAATGAGCAAAGATGATAAGGGAATTAGTAATGATTTCTGCTGGGTGTTTATTTTATAAGCACTGGGCTGTTCCCCACTAGACTACTGGAGGAAAACAAAATTACCCTGTAAATACTTCCCTATCACCAAGAACTTTGAATACAGAAAACAACACATCAATGCTCATCAGCAAGGGCAAGACCTTTATGTCAATGTTCGTTTGCGGAACAAATGTGCTGGAGTATCCTCCCCGGGGTTGTAAATATGCCCACTGTGCTCCTGCAGGAAGGGCTGTTGCCCGAAGTGGCCTCAATGGGGAACCTGGGTTTGTGTGAATAGAGCCAGCCCGTTCCTTCCTCCTCGCCAGTCACACTTCAGAAAATCCAAATGCTGCCTATGTACCATCACAAGAGAGAGGCAATAAGGCTGATCATCCGGCTCTTGTCATGGTGCTCCTTTTCTCCATGTGAGGCAGCAGGAAGAGAGAACTCGCCACTACCAATGTGCATCACAGCTGTGCTTTCTGTAGAAGAACTGGGGAAGTAGAGAAGACAAAGGGCAGCAAACCCCGTCAATCTCACCCTCTGCAGCTACAGACCCTGAGCACACCAGCAGTTTCTGTGAGGTGACCCCGCAGTGCATCAGCCATGTGGAACTGGCTTTCCAAAGGAAGAGGTACCCCCCAGCAAATGCCACCCAGCTTGTAGTGGGCACGTGCCACTTGCAGTCACTGTGGCAAACTTGTGGTTCCCCTTCATCTCTCTGTGGGCAGATCATAAGGTACTTACTTTATTTTCCTGCTAAACTGCTTTAACCCAGGTTGCTGTGGGACTGTGAAGCTCTCGCCTTTGTCAGCATTAAATAAGAAGCAATAAGCTCTTGGCTGTGCTGTGAAGAGCTTTCCTTTCCTGGGTAGTAAATCTACATAACTCTCTCTTACAGCTTTATTGAGGGTTATCAAGTGTTTATTCAAAAGGTATTTCCGTGCATTCAATGTTCTTCTAATTGGTCAGTGAGTGGTAATGTTCTCTCCAGACAGACTGTTATTGCTGTGGTAAAATTTTCTGTTTAGTCAATAGACTGTCCACATTGCTAATTTGCTGGGTGGAGAGAGGAAGTAGAACTGTATTGGCATATGGCTTCTACTAAATGGAGTTTGAACTATGTCTCTTATAGAATCAGCTTCCCCAGAATGCCTGGAACATGTCCCATGCTGTCTCTAGAAGCACTGTAAGACAAGAAAATCCGTAAGGAGACAAATCTTCTCCTTTGAAGAACTAGGTTGCATCTGTGCAACATGCAAGGAGTCCCCTCTGATGCCCTTCTTGCGTGGCGTGGCTGAATTTCAGCCCAGACCTCTTTCTCAAGTAACAAGTGCTACAGAGGAGCCCATTGCTGAAGGTGTGAGTGTGTTCCATTGCTCTGGTGGAAGAAAGTGGTTAAAGATGGTCTTGACAGTCTGGACTCAAAAGAGGAGCTGTTAATTAATAGGGTGATTTCAAATGAAATCCCTTTTGAGGGACATCTGGAAACCTGGAATGGGCACCAGGAGGAAGTGTGTGTAGGGGGGGTGAGGTTGGAAGTTGGCTTGGTTTAATTGAGCAAATTAAGTTCATTTTGCATTTGGTTTGCCTTTTCTGTTAGCTACTGGTTGTTGGGATGAAGAAGTCAGAAATGAGGTGGTCAAAAAAATGGGGGTGGAAAAGGAGTCACCCAAACTTGCCAGGTACCAGCAAATTATTTCAGACACTGTAAAAGCAGGCTCAGATTTGGGTGAGGTGTGCCACACGTGTGGCTGTGCCCTTGCTCCTGTCTGTGGGGCTCACACATCTCTCCTGCCTCAAAGCTTTCGTCCCACACGGGATAAGCTCTTGTTCCTTCTGCGCGGGAGGCAGGGGAGAAAGAGGATGAGGAGGGGAGGTTCAGCTATGCTGATCCAGTGTGCACCTGAACAGCTGGTACTTCATGCAGTGCCTTCATTTTAAAGCTATCCATCATGCTCAGGGGATCACATCCAGGCCTGGAATTGCAGAACTGGCACCTTGGAAGGTGTTCAGCTATGAAAACTGACTTGGCAGTGTCAGAAAACTGACATTGGCTTTGCCATGTGGAAAAAAAAAAAAAAAAAAGCTTTGATTTTCTTATTTTGAAAAGGCAAGGCAAATGGAAGGGACTGAATTGACTTGCAGGCATTTTCAGGAGTTATATGGCTCTCCTGTGCCCTGCTTTTGGGTGGATACAGGCAAATCTGACAGCAGTGAAGGGATTTCGGGATTTGGTTCAGACGGAAATGGGTAGACTGTTGCAGCTGCAAACCGTCCCATCTTCAGAGTTGGCCTCTCGTGTCATGCTGAACTTCAGTCTTCCAGCGATGTGTGTGTGTCTCTGTGGCAGAATGGGTCAGTGAACAGAAATGCAGGCTCTTAGGTCAGAGCTGCAAACTTTGGGGTGGAGGTTTTGATTATGATGGGCTCCTACAGTGCTCTCAGATGAGATGTTTGGGCTGGTCTGATATTGGACATGATGGGTCTAACTTACAAGTTTTCCAAACATAGTTATTTGGAATGTATACTGTTGTTCAGGTGAGAACGCCTTTTTGAGGTACCAGCTGAACCTCAGCCTGATGATCTGGAAGTGAAGTGAAGCTATGCCAAGGAACACTTGATGAATTTTCCTTGGTTTTATTCCTGGTACTTTATGCTGCATTGGTCTAGTAATTTGCAGGAGTGGATTACATAGATACAATGGGAAGCTTAATTAGTGTGCAAAGTGCTTTGAGATCTTCGATGAAAGGTGAAATTGATGCAGAAAGTTATCTCTCGTCCTCCTCAGAGGCTGTATTTCAGTAATGGATGAAGTGACCCCTAAAATATAATATTAATTCTGCAAAGCACTTGGGAGTTTTTCTGAATCAAAGGTGCTATGCAAATATACTCTCACTTTCCTTTACCAGTCCCTTTGAGCCAGACAGTCCACCATTAGTGGCGATTCTCATTTAATCAGAATTCAGCCTTCAAATTTTCTGCAAGTCCATAGATAAATAAAGCAGCAGCCGTAGTTGATCATTTATTTATAAATCTATTTATAATCTATGTTTTGCATATTAATCAAAACCACTCCATGTGGCAATTCCTGATTAAGAACTATATTTTTGTCTCGTCTCTCTTGCCCCTAGATAATATGCAAAGAATTAGATTAGAAATACTTTTTATAAATAAATTATGATAAACTCCTGCTTTATTTATATACCCAGACAAGGTGCCACTCTTCCAAACACTGGAGTTGTCCCTTTTTTTTGTCATACTTCCATCTTCCTGCCATGTGGTAAGCTACATCGGTTGTGGCACTCAGAGTCGTCCTTTAAATGGGAAATCCTTGATTTTCAGGTGAAAAACGCCACTTCCCACTTCAGATGAGGCAGCCCGAGGCCTGACCCAAGGCAGCATCGTCAGAATGAGTTCAGGAGTTCAAGGTACTTCTTGTGCACACAAAAACTAAAGGGTAAAAATGATAGAAAATCAGGAAACATCTTGCAAAGTTTGGGGCTGCAGAGTGTGCCGGGCAGTCAGGAGACAGGAGGAGAAGCCTTAGAAACAAGGGAACAGGGAAAAGTGGTTCCGAAAAAGCCTCTGAACTACCACCTGCAGAAAATGCCAATTGTTTTGCTGAGGTTGGTTGGATTAGGAGGAGGGCTGCAGAAAGCAGGTAGCTAAGGTCTCCGTGATGGGAAGCTCTGCAGCTGGGCTGCTCCCGTGTCGCACGACTCAGATTTTGGGCTGTACTGAGGAATGCTAATGGCACACACTCCCCTGAGCGTTAGCCAGGCGGTGAGGACACATGCATTTCTGAGTTGCCATTTTGCCTGAAGCTTTCCTCCCTCACCCACTGTGACACCCAGCCATTGAGTCTGTGGGGCTGCACTTTGCACCCCCATCACCTGGGCACCACAAGTCTCCTCCTGCGTCCAGTCCCAGCACCAGTGGCAAAGGTCCAGACTGGATCTAACTGGGGACACTGGGATGCAGCCGGTGTGGGGCTGCCCAGGGACAGGACTGCTCAGGTGGGAGGTTTTTGGAACTGCCTCACACCCTTCAGGAGCAAGTACCCATCGATATCAGTGTAGACACTTTTTGCGTCTAGCTAAATGAAGCCTTGATATCGTGGAGTTAATTGTGTCAGCAAAATAGTCATCGTCTGCAAACGTATTCCCAGTGGCTCCTCCATTCATGTCTGATAGAGTCTCTGCATTGGAGAAACAGCAAACTAGAGTACCTTATTGTGGAATATAACTAAACACTGATAGTATCACATGTGCTGCATATTTGAATTGGCCTTGGTGAGACTACTCAAATGTTTAAATAGTTTTAATTTAATCTAGGGGGTTTGGTTATGTGTATATTACCTGTTGTGTAAGCATTTTACATCATTAGGGAATAAAAACGCAGCATTGCAACCAATTGGCAAGAATTGAGAGAAATTATCAGATAGGGTTAGGTCCTGGAGTCATGAGTATTTGTGGTTCAAATCATGTTTCTAGCCTTATGGGCTGAACGGAAAAGGTTTAAAATAAAACCTAAATACATTCTGAGGACAGGAAGAAAAAGAAACAAAGGGAAAAAAAATCCCTGAATTTCTTAGGTTATGATGAAGGAGGTCAGGAATTAGGGTATGATGAGGGCTGGGAGACTTGGCTTCACTTCCCGTTCCTGCCACATATTCACTGTGTGATTTTGAACAGAACAGTTTTCTTTGTGTCTGTAAAGTGGGAGTAATAACAACTTCCTACGTTGTGGCAGCATAAGAAAACTAAATAGTGCAGCCACAATTGTAATTATTTATGAGAAAGTTTTAATACAAATGGATCATTCAGAAGGTCTTTGCCATGCACCTGAGGTCTTTTCATCAGCACAGAATGGCAGCAGCTGCTGGGGTGGGACATGGCATGCCCCAGGATTAGAGCTGTCACGCTACAGAATAAAGGTTTCCCAGAGTTTGCATTACGGCAGTTTGCCTGAAGACACCAACTAAAGGATTTCTATGTATGTGCTTGAAGAAACTGAAGCTGTAAACACAGAGTTTGGAGTTGAGTATTTTGAGTATTTTTATTTCTGGTTTTTTTTCGCTCTGTTTTGCACAGGTACCTGTTCAGAAGTGGAAGCAATATGTATCAGGAGCTCGGAATTTAAGAGCACTCTAACACAGAGCAACAAATAATTACTGAGGATCATTCTTCAACCAATCTAGAATTCATACACACAAAATACTGTACAAGAATAATGTTGAGGAGCAAGTTTAGGCTAAGAAAGTTGCTGGGAATTATTTGTTCAGCCGACTGCTGAACTTTAATTTAAACAAGGGCTGGTTTAGAAAAGCAGTGAGATATTGCAGTTTGGGCTTTCCACTCATTAGTGCTCTGTTCCTCTGGCTCCTGGGTCGTGGTTTTACACCATCCTGCCCGTAGCTCTGCGGCGTTAGCCCCTGCGTCCCTGATGTTGTGGAGGGCACAGCAGACAGGGCTGGGAATGCATGCCCTGCTGTGCTTTATCTTGCTTAATGAATACTATTCCTTCAATAACTTTATTGCCCTCTGCATGTTCCAGGATCCTTAATTACTTTCTGCTTGGCAGACGGGATCCCTTTATTTTTTTATTTTTGTTAAGTATTACCAGATTCCCCAAGCATTGCTATCCTCAGGGAGAATGTCATAATAACTAAACCACAATCTGTATGAAACAAAAGACAAAAGGGAAAATTTAAAGTTAGCTCTTCTTTCACCATGAAAAAGAAAAAGAAAGGACTTGGGGGGGTCCATTGTATTTTTCTGTCACCTTTTGAAGAAGGTGAGACATTGGCACATGTGCCGGCTGTGTACACAGAGCCTGTAGGCAGAGACAAAAGGCAAAACCTGGGGGCTAAATAAAGACCTGGTACAAGAGTAAAGTAAGATTTTCCTCTTTCTTAGTTACTAATAAGAGACTGAAAACACAATTCATTGCATATCCCAATAGGGTCAGAACGCAAAGGCAAATTCAAGCTGTGAAACAGGGGTTTGATTATTCACTGCTAGACTTTGTCTCTCATGATCTCTGAATGTTTGCATATTCATATTGATTTTCTCTTCCTTGTCTATTGACTAGACAAAATTATCTTTTGTATTCTTTTTTCTGAAACTCAAAATACAACAAAAAACCAACTTTATACTGGCTATTTAAAAGTTTGATTTGGGTAAGAGTCAGGGTTTAGAGATTTTACTCAAAGGGTTTTCTTGCTACAAACTTGTAGAAAAACTTAAGAGAGCTATCTTTCCTTCAAAACTAGTTTTATTTACTGAATTTTTATCAGACTGAGAGGTGTCATTGACTGTATGGCTCATGAGTTTTTTCTCTGAAGACAGAACACAGGTTGACTTTACTATGTGTGTGATTGCTTGAGATGATTCTTTCACGAAATAGGATTTATGGTTTTTTTCAACTTAAGACTCATCTGCTTGTATATTATACCTGGCATTGACTGAATCCAGCCAGGATCAGTCAAGGGAAGTGAGGTTTGTGGGCAGGAGGTGAAGACTTGGAGACTGAACCAGTTTCAATACTTGCACCATGCTAGATGACAGCCCTAGTGCTGTGGCTCATCACTCCTGGGCTTTTATCCATCAACCTCTGAATATCACTGAAATATCACTGAAATTTTTGGAGTTGGAAGGGACCATAGAGATCATCTAGTCCAACTTCCCTGCCAATGCAGGACCACCCAGAGCATGTCAGAGCATGCCTCTCAGGACTGCATCCAGTCGGGTCTTGAAAATCTCCAGAGAAGGGGACTCCACAACCTCCCTGGGCAGCCTGTTCCAGGGCTCTGTCACCCTCACTGTGAAAAAGTTTTTCCTGATATTCAAGTGGAACCTTTTGTGTTCCAACTTGTGCCCATTGCCCCTTGTCCTCTCACTGGCAACCACTGAGAAGAGTTTGGCTCCCTCCTCCTTCAACCCACCCTTGAGATACTTGTAGGCATTAATGAGGTCGCCCCTCAGCCTTCTCTTCTCCAGACTAAAGAGTCCCAGCTCTCGCAGCCTCTCCTCATAAGGGAGATGCTCC